>MU150353.1:11127-23127 GCA_015584075.1 Collybia nuda
AGTTGAGTTGAGTTTGTTTTTTAATTTTTCATTTTTGTTTTCTATCATCATCATCTTTTTTTTTTCAAAACGAGACCTGGTCTGGTGTTCAGATCTGATGGATTCATTTAGTGATCACTGTCAGGCAGGTCCCTTTCAACAGAGTTTAGTTTCGCTTCACGCCACGCGTCACGACTCGAAAAAGAACGCCGCATCATCCGCTGAGCGCTGCGTTCTGGCCCCGCCCAGCCCCGGTCTCCGAGGATCCTCCCACCCGTCATCCGAGTCGACCGCTCTCGAGTCTCGGTGATTGGTACATAGAACGGAAAAATACAGTGGGTGCTGCGTTCGAGGCTTTTCTACATTCAAGTCCCCTCTATAGCGCTAGACGAAAGGCGGAAGACAGACATACATTTGACCCACTCAAAGAGCGACGCGGCCAAGATGCGAAGCGAGCCCAGTGATGCATCGTACGTCGCCAAGGGACTATGTCAATCCATTCCGATACTTTAAATTTCTTAATTTCTTTCCACCGCGATCACTATGCAATTTGAGGAATCAACAAGTACGTCAAAAGCCATCGCATGACTTTGGACAAATGACATCACCGGAACATTCAAAAGCATCGTATGATGAATGACGGATGACGATGACGCGTCTATGCCGCCGAGCTCAGGATCACAACCACATCCAATGACAACAGCACAGCCCCCCTCCGAGTTCCAATAGTATTAGTATTATTAGTATTATTAGTATTATTAGTATTATTATTATTAGTGATAGCGATATTGACAACTCCGGCTCCGGGATCGCAGGTCAAGTGATTGATAGAGTCCGAGTCAGACCATGCACCTGGCCATGGTGAGCCTTTACTCTAGGATCTGGTTGGCTGGTGCAATACATAATGTTCGTGTTAGGCATCGTCCGTATTGCGAATACGAATACAATTACAATCACAACTGTGAAATACTCCAACGATCAGTGTAAATCACCTATAAAACTAAATACGGATACACTTGGACTACCCCACATCGGAGGAATCGCGACCACTTGTGAAGGGTAGACACAAAACGCAAAAGGTAGTAGATTAGTTACGGTATGTAAAGTATACAAGAAGTATTTATACATCAAGTCTCGACAATCAATGTCGGGAACATGCCATTGTCTAGAGTTGAAGTAGGTGCTACTGCGATGAGGGTAAGGTATGAAAATAGTCCAACTATACGTTGAGTAACAAAAATGTGGTATATGGCAGGTAGCGACACCAATATCTCTTCAGGAAGAAATGGACTCATCAAGTTTCTCCCTGCCCCGAGAGGTGCCGACCACGGCCTCAACCTCCTTCGGCCAGGTGCTTTTTCCAGGGGCTGTTGCCTCGTTGGTACTGTCGAGCTCATATGAGGCAGGGCGTCCCATCTCAAGCTGAGGGCGTGGCCCAGGCACTATCTGTGTATCCTGGATACAGAGGTCCGCCCATGATTTATCCGGACGAGCGTGAAGCGTAGTGACGCGTGCGACAATGAGTGTTGGCGCGATTCCCTGGTAAAATTATGACATCAACCCCTCCCGACGTCTCCTGTGAGTGGAAAGAAAAAAACCCCTACCGTGGTACTGGTCCAAAATACCCATGCGTACTCGGAGGGCGGCCCGCCTCGGATGTACGCAATCAGTGCAAATAGCGTTGCGACGCAGTAAAGTGACGATGTTTCAACTATAACCCCTATAACGCCCTGGTATGTCCTAATATCCAGCCCTAATTCACGGCCATGGATGTTGACTACACGGTGTATACGGTATAGAATCATCCCTGTGCAGTAGACCGTAGTTGCCAGAGACGTGCAGTAAAGTGCCGTTGCGTAGTCTATCCCTGAACCCGTGAAAGAGGTGGATCTTAGTGAATGAGTTAGGGCGAGGGCAGAGAAAACTGCCAGTGGTTGACGCCGTAAGTGATTGGGAACATAGTAAGAATAGAGAGCGTACCGGTGGTCATGACGGTGCATATCACAGGTAGCACGATAACGCGCCACGCTTTCCCCCAAATAACCCAACAGCGCCATATCTATAATAAAAAAACAAAATCTTCACCTTTGGAATACGAAAATGTTGACACGATGATTTTTTTTTTTTACCGTTATACTGTCAGCGATGAGTGCATTGGCATCCGACGCGATGGATAGTCCAATGAACCAATTCGGGTACCCTCCCAGGGAACTAGCCGTGGACTGACTTGTGTCACCGTGTTCAATAAATCCCCGGTGCACGTATGCCCAGAAGTTTCCATAGTCCACTGACGAAAGGACAAACATCACGATGGCGAGGAGCGCTAAAACGCGCCGCGAAGCCCTACGCCGTTTCTTGGTTGTGACTCAAAATAAAATTAGTGTCGAGTCAGACTCGAAACTGTGTGTAGCTTGGTATGGGATGGGGATCTTACAGATGTTGACAAGTGCGATCCAGAGGACACCAAAATGGATCCCTGCTCATTGGGAAAAAAAAATTTTCAATATAATATGCATGACGGTGCGGGTTACCTTGCATCAAAGAATAAAAGTTGCACGCGTTGAAATAGGCGTTGTTTATCTCCCTGACCTGGCTGGGTGTCATCTCCCCACGGATCCGAGTACGTTTCTTGGTTCTGCTAAAGAAGCCCATGCAAAAACACCGGACTCATGACATTCTTATATGTTGGTATCAGCCTGGTCTCATCAGGGTCATGATATGCATCAAGGAAGGGGTTCAGTAGATGTTACATAGGAGCCCACATACCGATTCTACAGTCCAGGAACCCGTATGTATCTATCTGCCTTGGCAGGTGGACATGGCGACCACCAACACTGTCAGATTTTAACACATCAACGCCCACTATATGCACGTTCCCGCGTTGTAATATTGATTGAAGCTGTAGACCTGTGCCCCATGCGTGCGGTGATTTTTACGCCTCAACAGCGGTGAGCTGCGTATTCCCAGCCGTCTTCATAGTAATCCCACCAAGATTGGATATCAAATAGATCAGGAAGGGCCATTACCGCATCTAAAACAATAGTAATAACCACAGTGGGATAATGGCGCTTATTGTTGGATGGAGAAAAAGAAAAAGAAATTGACGGGAGGCTATGGAGTCGTACCACGTGGCTTCGTGCATGTCCGAAGACCACAACTTGTAATGTGGTTGGCGTCGAAGGTTCGAGTTTGAGGCGGAGTTGTAAAATCTAAACATTACATAAATCCGTTGTTGACTTATGATCTAAGTATGATCACGATAACTCTCCATCATTGCACCTGTCTCCCCAGTTGTCACTGGTTTGAGTGGGCCGTTACATGCACGGCAGGTCCGAGTTCAGTTTCTTTTTTTTATATGATTCTACATATCCACCTTTTTATATATCTATTACTATACCTATTCCTACCAAATGCCATTAACATACACCACATACAATTAATTTACCAAAATAGTTCTAGACTATAGTAAGGGTTGCCAAGAATGATTAGGGTACTTGAGATAAGTTGGCTTGGGTGTGCCATGGTTGCACCAGTAGCTGGCACATTGATATATCAAGTACTGTACTTACAGATATAACTTGATATATAAACAGCTGTCCTTAGAGTTGAATTTTGATATATTAATTTACTGTGCTGAGTTATAATTTTGGATCTTCTCACACTGCCTCTGCTTACCTACACCAATGTACACGATGTGCTTGACACCACTCCAGCCGATGAGCAGCCCACGAGCTCACTGCCTTCCAGAATTTCCGATCAGAATGCTCCGAATCTCGATCTGCGATGCGCCATCAATGCCATTAGCATGACAGGTCACTGTCAAATTTTTACCTTTCAAGATTTAGGGCGCTTCCGTGCATTTCCCTGGCTTATTCTATTGAGAAACCCCGATTCCTGGGGTTTCTTGAGTATCCTAACCACAAGTTCAGAGTTTGGGAGGGTTTTGATGATCCATCCCCCGGCCGGTATCGGCTGCACGTGACTGACTTGTTGCCCACGCCACTCGGACTGCCAGCGTCACTATCGTCGCTCATCACCATTTATGATTTATTGCGCGTCCTATCACATCCTATCACATCTCATCGATGTCTCCGTTCTTCTAAGAAAACTTATTGCCGCCTTCCACTGACACGAGCAGCGGATCCTTGGTGGCGCTGTGGTCTTTAGGGATTAAGCCTTGCTTGCTATGGAGAGGTCTTCTCAGGTGTGCCCGATCTCTATTATATGTTTCCTTTCACTACTGTGATTGACCACCAAATCAGCTTCTATTTAGTTTTATCAATTTTGTTATTGAAATTTCCTCCTCAATTTGCTCTTGTAACACCCAATTGCCAGAAATACATGTTTTAGTTGCCTCCTTCTGGTGGATCCTATCGGTGACAGTTCTGGACTCGACAGTAAGGGTGGCCTTGCTTAAAATGGGTGCCATCTACCATCTTCCAAGAGACAACTGACCACCTTCCAGCATGGCTAATTACTGGCAGTTTTCGACACCCCGTCCTCATGCTGCTTACTTGCTCAAGTTCTTCCAAAAGCTGACATTCACCAGATCATGTGAGCTCTCCTATCCAAAGATCGCTCCACCAAAAAGCATAGTAGCCTGGGATTTCAGTGACGACGTGCCGTCCAACGCTTCTGGGACAGTGATCCTACATCATGATATAATCCCTGATGCGACTGACCTTCTCCCAATTACACAACTCATGGAAGATGAATATCAACTGGGTCGACGCTCTGTAGTCTTGAAGTTTTGTATATTGGAGTCTGGGGAGATTATTGAGCACCAGTGCCATTTCGCGAAGGTATGGTGAACTTATTTGACTTGATCACTAGTGTTCGCTAATGGTGTATTTAGATAAGACTATTTGTTATTGTAAATAACCATCGTAAAGCTGTAGATTATTCACAAAGGCTCTTCAATCATTTGCAAACCAGCCCTGCCTTCTCAACGTCTCTGGTTGAGCGTTTTGGAGAGCTCATGATCACGGCACAGATATCAGGGTTTGCTATTGCACATTACCCTTTATGGACATTGGGATGTCTTCTAGATGAAAATTGGCTGGAGGAAGATGTGCTTAACAGCATGCTGGAGCTTCAGTACTTCCGGCATGCAGCTCGATCAACAGACCACTCACCCATCTTCCTTCCGACATCCTTTTTCACCGATGCAAAGCGCCTCTTCATGCGGTCTCCTCAGCAGTACAGCCTTAACATTATTGCATTGTGAAACCGCATTTCATCTGCTATCCCGCGTGCTCTCTCAGCAGTGACATGCATTGATGGTCATTTTTCGGGACACTACAGTGACCTTAATGGCTGCCTTGAGCATGGTGATTCAATGGGACTCCTTGCGGCGCCTGAATTTCTTCCTATCATTCAGTGGGTTCTTGCAGGTTTAAACACAACAGTTCTCATACCTTGTTCAGTAACTGAGACCAGGATCTCACTTCAAGGGCCAGGATCAGGAAGTTGTGGGATTGTGGCTGAGAATTTTGTTGCTTCGCGTGTTGATTCAAAACTGCCTAACTGGTCAAATGGAAATTCACCTCTCTTTCGTGACCAAGTGCTTCTGAATTTGTTGGTGTACCATTTTACTGCTGCGAACAAAGGGGTAAGTCTATCTCTCATATTACTTCTTGGTTGATACTAACATTGCTATAGGTATATGATGACTGGGTAACACCAATCACTGTGCTTCCACATGAGCCCGAAATTGTAGCTCCAATTGGCTACAATGATTATAATCTTGTCTCCCCAAACGTAAGTGTGGTAGAAATGAATAAGATTGTTCACGACTAACTACTGCTACTGATATAGGCCCATCATCCGATCCATGAATTCATGTCTATCATAGATAATGTGTCGACAGTGAAGCTTCCAGCCGGTGTCTGGCCCGAGGTAAATGATATCAAGCCAATTTGTGTAGAAAGCTTCGCAACTCCACCACATGAATCCAAACACGAAGTCATCGATCTCACATTTTCGAGCCCAAGCCCTCTCAAAGTTTTATCACAAGATATCATCATCCTCGCTACTCCTCCAAAGCCTAAACCAAAGAGAGAAGCGCTACATGTTGACCTTGTGCGCCCCATTAAACAGTATTTAACTCCTATTGTGATCGTGGACTCTCCAGAACCAGACAACCCACCCTATGTGACAAATCCTGTTCAACACAAAAAACCAAACCCAGAATCCAACCGACCTCTTGTGGAGACATTTGACTTCCCTCGAGTAGGTTCTGTATATCAGACTCTCAAAGAGGCTGAGGAAGAGGTGTTCAAACGTGAACAGAAGCTTGGGCACATTTGGAAAAAGGCACAATCGAAACACGACAAAGATGGAGTTGCAATCAGGAAACAGACCTTACGGTGCAATCACTATGATCAACCAAGACCATCACACTCAATGGTAATTGATCCTACAGACCATCGTAAAGGGAAGACCATCAAGACTGGATGCCTAGCTCATGTAAACATTAACCTCAATCATGGATTATGGTGCATTACTTTGGCTGACTGGGACCATAACCATGCACCCCAAGTTCCGCCAGGTGGTACTGTTCCACGACCACCAACAAAAGCACAATGTGATGTTGTTGCACGATATTCAGCACAGAGCTTCTCATGTCAGCATCTTATTCCAATTCTCAAGGACAACTTTCCCGACCATCCGCTTGAGCCTCGCCAGATTACCAATATGCTCAACAGTGCACGAAGGGAGGCACAAAAGGAAGTTTCAGCCCTTGGTGGTGATGTTGCAACAATCCTTTCACAGCTTCAGGCAAAAAGTCAGGAGGAACATGGCTGGCAATACCATATCCGGCTGGATGACGACCAAACTCTCATTGGTTTGTGGTGGCAGTCTCCTGCCCAGGCTCGTCTTACCAAGCGATATTTTGATGTTCTCATTACCGATAACTCCTACAATTGCAACCGATATGGTTACCCATTAGACATTGGTATTGTCATTGACAACTCGGGGAAATCACAAAACGCTTGGTACGCTTTTCACCGATCAGAGACCACTTCAATGCATGTTTGGGTATTCCAGTGTCACTTGGACAGTGCTGGAAGCCCACCTGATGTGGTTGCATCTGACCGACATGCGTCTCTCATTTCAGCTGTTGAACAGTCAATGCCCCTGACCCTTCACATATATTGCTTGCATCACCTGACAGGGAATGTTGCTCAACAGCTCCGTATAACCCTTGGGCCAGACTGGAATGATTTCAACCGAGATTTCTGGGCAACATACCGTGCTGTCTCTCCTGATGAATTTGATCGCCTTTGGTATGCCCTGATTGAGCACTATCCAAAATCTCAAGGATATCTCAAGGAAGAACTTTACCCATGCCGAGAAAAATGGGCATGGGCCTGGATCGCAACTAAATTTTCAGCAGGCGTCAAGACTAATGGGCGGGCTGAAGCTGAGAACAGGATAAACAAAATAATAGGACATCCAAAGAAGACATTACTTGAAGTTTTCACAGGCCTCAACAAACGAACTGAAGATCAAACAGCTCTTGATTTAATTAGTGTACGAGATGTGAGTGACCTAGGCTTTTCCCTCAATCTACTGACTGATAACACACTTAGTCTTCACGACGACAGCATGACAACCAACTGGAGTCCTTATTTGTCCTTCCACTCCAGATGCTGCGGAAATATGCCGGACCTTTTGCACTCCATACATGTTATAAACAGATGGAGTATAGCATGTACTATTTAGTAGAGGTTGTTCCAAGGCCACCCAATGCTTCACAATGGGTAATTGATACTACCTAGCCTTGGCTTGATGGCATTTTAATTTTCATTATACAGGAGCCTCATATTCTCAAAGGAAAACAGGAGCCTGGGTATGAATGGATCCCAAAGGAGGAGGATGTAAGCAGCCAAATATATTTTATTTGTGATCTCTCTCATGTGAAGTCTTGGTCTTACAGAACATGATAAATGCATTTGAAAATGACGCTGCATACATTTCCACTGTTTGGCTCTTACAGCTAATCAAATGGCGTGGTCTCGAAATGCAACACATATTACACATCACTCACAAAGCAACGGGAAAAGTTCACCATCTCGTTATACTACAAGACAAGCGGTACATATGTGACTGTTGCATGGGTCTCAACCTCGGCATACCTTGTCGACATTATTTCACAGCATGGACAAGTGTTCAGGGTCTTCCATTTCACATTGGACTAGTCCGCTCACGGTGAGTACTCACTAAATCAATGGCACAGCTTTGATACTGACTCTCCATCATTAAGGTGGTACATAGACCCTTCCCTTGATATCACAAACATCCGGGCTGTAACCCGTGATCATGCTCAGAGGACGGGGGAGACACTCAATAATCTCCCATCTTGTTCGCTCTCCAATTCTCTTGAATCTCTTCACAGCTCTACCCCAGCACCTTTACAAACTCAAACCATTGGATCTCGCACTGTTTTCCATGAGGCACAAGCAGCCCTTCGTCCACTTCTTAACAACATTCAGACGCAAGAACAGTTGGATACCCTTATTAACAGACTTGACACTATCCGGTTTGCTCATATATTGGTTCCTACTCTTTTTAGATCTAACTTAGATTTAAAAGGAAGGACGAACAGGAAGAGACAGAACACGAGCGGATTAAGGACCCTCCCATAATAGCCCACAAGGGACGACCTTGTACGGCTCGCATCACAGGTCAACTAGAAGGACAGCCACAAGGTGGAGGTGCAGGGATTTGTGCCCAAGCTTCACAAGGGAACAAACGGCGTAAGGTATCCTGTGGGGTATGTCATGAGGAGGGCCATAATCGCTCAACTTGTCCATTTCGTGTATGATTACTAAATATTGCCCTATTGTAAACAAGCATAAACATCACGGCCTTCCTGCCGACTTTTCTCGCCGTTAGGATCAGGGTTTCTGTGTAGACAACCTCTGTAGAAACCCCAGAAACTGGGGTTTCTGGATAGAATAATCCCATTTCCCTTCTATATAATAAAATTTTCATGATTGTCTCCGTTCCTAAATGTTTTTGTTCTCAAACTCCAAAGAAATAATGACATTTTGTAACATATATATGACTATCAGAGTTACCTAGGTGTCCAGACCTGTACAAGTTTTGAGTGCATATCTAGGGTGGTTATTTAGTGGGATATATTCAAGATGGCTGATTTGTCAACAAGGATTGAGGCCGGGGAGAGGCGAGGAAGAAGCGCAAAAAGTGGAACAACGAAAAAAGCTTAATTAAATTTGATCACGGGATATGTCGGGCCGGGATATGCCGATCGTCGTGCTCAACATTGTAGACATTGCGGAAGCCACTACCGATATCTTATTGAGCTTAAGATTGGAGTATATGTCATCTAACTTATTATTTAGTAGTTTTTTGAGTAGAACATGATGCCTGAACTGAAATATAAAAAATGAGTAAAAGTCAGACAATGGCATCATCAGCCTTTGATTCATCCATTTAATGTTGACGATACTACACCTACTAATCATTCATTTGATAATTATACATCTACTAAAAACATTACCATTTTGTATTTGCATTATAAATTCTACTGGGTAAATCTTCTCAGCTTCCTGTGCGCTTTTTGGGCATATTGGACCATATTCAAGCTATTTGTTTGCATGTGTGCGCAGTGTTTTTTGACAGCCTGGGCACGGACAGTAAGGGAGTATTCATTACCTAATATTTAACTGTACCCTAGAGAGAACAAGGCTAAAGCTATGCATGTTGGGGTGCATGGAGTAGAAATAAAAGGAGGAAAAAAACATCCTACATTTGACATTCAAAAACGCGGAGGTTTCATTGGCACGGACATTGGAAGTATAACAGGAAGGAATAATCCCAAAATGTGTTTCTTGACAGGCCGCGGTTCCATGGATTGGATATACTGGGATAAGAATTTGATTAATTGATGGGGTACAAATAAAAGCGCGATGATCCGATTGTGAGGGAATCAGGGAAATTGGTGCAAGCGCGGGTATGCATCGTGAAGCGGAGATTAAATCCCATATTAAGAAATATTCCCACGCACTGTAACTACAGCCGTTTATATATCAAGTATTATCTGTAAGTACAGTGCTTTGATATATAAATATGGCATCTACGCCTGATGGTTGCGGCTCAGTGCACAGCGTTGGATCAAAAAGGAAATTCAGATCGAGAGTGCTGAGAAGATTTGATGGGAATTCAAATTCCGACTGGCAATCACCGCAACGTTGGCGGTCAAAAAATCCAAGGTCGGCATTTCCGGATATACCGAGTTCTCATAACTTCGAACTCGGAATTGTTCAGTGGATAACTTTTGAAGTGACAGGATTTTTATACCATTTACTATGTTCACCTCCATGAAGTAAGCCAAGACAGGGCAACGTGGCTGGACAGTGAGGCTTTCTGGGTTCATTCTTTGAAAAAAAAAAAAAAACAACTTGGAGATGGCTGATTTAGGTACGAAAATCGGTCAAGTGCCTTTAATATCCCTCAGCGCTACGACTGCATCGGACGGTTCCTGGTTCATCATTACATCTGATTCAACAGCCAATCAAGTTTTAATCTAAAGCCTTGCGCGTATGGTATGCTTGAGGGTCCGCACAGCCTGACCTCCATAACGACTGCAACGACATGAACAGCTGCGAAGAATCTGGACACCTGCAAATTGAGGTTGATTTTTGCACCGCACATCCACAATGAAATACCAACAACGGAGGCCTCAATTCCGCGGGTTAACCGAGGTGTGTAAAGTACTATTTCGGTTTACGCCATCACCTTCTTTCTGAGAAAATCAGCTTTCCCTTAAATTATCTCGCATAGTCCTCGCATGTTTCTTTTTGAATGAAGTGTCGCCTAGTCTGAACCTCAGAGAAGGGGGTTTGGAACTAGAGTCTCCACGTCTGCGAACCCAGCTGGCATGAATATTCTGTGAAATAGATGTGAATATCAAATATCTTACCATAACTTTACAGGGATATGTACAGCGCAAAGGCCAGAGACCGATATTCTGATGTCAAAACTGGCCTACAGAATGCTTACGGACTGTGCGGACGACAAACCGGTAAGTCAATGTTACCGATCTTGAACATATTACCACGTTATATCACCGGCCGTATCTGATGACCCCATGGGACCATATGCCTGTTGGTCTCAGAGCATATCAAGTTCGGGGTTCTCCAAGGATCGCATCATTTTCACACAGCGTATGTATAGAATGAAAAAGCTGTAAACCATTTTACTTCCAAGTCCTAACAGTCGTAGCTTTTAGTGCCGAAACTGAATCCTGGTTTTGTTGTTCTGAAGTCTTCTTTTTTATCCTGCCTTCTTGACAACCGGTCCTAAACTTTTCTAGTCTCTAGTAACTTCCGCTGGTCCCATGGCCAAACAGATGGGAATAATTCTGCCTGGTTTACAACCCCCATCCGAGGGTATATCATCAATGTCTTTCCATTCATCTACGACCGATATCTCTATTCTACAGAGTCAGTCTCCATCCGACTCAACAAATCTTCACACGTCAGGTTTTGTAGATTTCGAAGAACGCAAGGACGCATCTCACCCCCCTGAGGAGCCCACCTTAGGAATTCCTGGCTCACCTACCACTGCAATTGTACCAGCATCACTTCACCTGGCACCGAGGATGGAGGTTTTAATTCTCCTCTTCAAGCGGACCGCCCTGTGGGTTTTAGGAGGCGTTGGCGTGATGATAACAGGGATTGGGTTTTCACAGGCTGTAATCCTCCCCCGGATTCACATTTGTCTGTTCGACGCAAATTGTCCACTACCTTTTGGTGTGGGTTCGGGAAACGCATCAGCACTCCTTCAGACACTCATGCATTACTGGCTTCAAGCCGGGATGCTCATCGCCTCTATAGGATTACTCAAACTAAGTGCATACCAGGCATGGTTTATTTTGATGCACCATGGAAACACTATAGACAACCTTGATCTCAGCCTCGGCGCCATCCGAGGAAGCGTCATTGATGCTGGCCGCCTTGTTCTACGGAAGAGAGGGCGATGGCTCAGTAT
>MU150353.1:28823-99642 GCA_015584075.1 Collybia nuda
TTGTTCTACGGAAGAGAGGGCGATGGCTCAGTATATATGTTCTCAGCCAGCTTGGAATTGGCGCCGCCATCTCTTTGGTGGTCGGTCTCTCGATTATACGAGAACAGGAGGCCCGTGAATTTACATATTCCGCCTTCATAGAGTTTAGTGACCGCAGTTATGCGAGCAACGCTAATCAATCGCGGGCGGCTGCACAAGTAACCGCTTGGGCAATACTCAATGATACATCACATTCTCACGCGTATCGGGGTTCTTTGGTTGTTCCGGATTCGCGCAATGTGTCCACGAATTCACGAGCAGGCGGCCCTCGAATCAAAGGAAGTTTATCATGTATGAAAGTCGATGACTATGTCATCATCACAAATGGAACCTCAACGCAGTACCTTATACGTATAGGTCCCGAGGAATATTCCGCCCCTCCTGGGGAGCCGCTGGCCACAGTCATGGTGGGCGCCGGTATGGCAGTGGCACGATACATCTGGGTAAGCAGTGCTTTAGAAAGGATTCCCAATGCAACCAGGACAAGCGATGATGTGATGAGCATTGCATTATGCACCCACGAAATTTACTTCGTGGAAGATCTCGAAGGTGTGGGTGGAGTACAAGACATAAATCCCAGCGTACCTCTCACCCCCGGCTGCTCCATCGAGGACCCTAATGTGTGTGCGTCGGACGCAGTGAATAAAGCCATTATTAACTGGTGGGGTGGTTCGGATCGACATTTCCTGGGCCTTAATTGTCGAGGTTCCGTTCTCGGGCCACTGCCTTCATCTGGTTTTTTTGATGAGGACAATTGTCCGTTGACAGAAGTGTTATGGTCTGAGACGGTCACGAGCATGCTCGACGGAATTGTGCAGACTAGCTCAAACACCACGGGTATTACCACTCAGAAACTTACAGTCCCCGGGGAGACTGTCAATTCTAGGAGATGGTGGCTTCAAGCCTTGATACCGTCCCTCACGCTCGTTCATTACATCGTGGGTTTGGTTTATACTACGGTGATTAGTCAAGGGAGGAATGTGTTGAAGGACTTGACTCTCACTGAGATTATAGGAGCGGCACAAACGCAGTACATCCGCGCCCTTCTTGACTCGGAGGCCTTGGCGAAGGCCGTGATACAATATGAATGTCAGGCGGGTTTTATCGTTCCGTATTCGCCCCGTGCCAGGAAGCGTCATGTCGAGAAGAGTACGTCTGTATCAGAAACGAATATTGTTTGACTTTGGGATGTTGAGTACCTCTTCGAGATTATATCTCGCATTTACCTGATTTAACACATACCTTTCGTCTTGTATTCTCGAACGTGCCATATTTTTCGACTTTCTAGGAACGGGGGGGCTTCAAAAGATAATTTGAAGCTCTTTAAAGTTCCTGTGGAAAGTAATTCGGAGAAACCTTGATGTTTAATGAATTCAATGATAGGGTCGGCTTTTATTGATTGTTCCAAAGAGGAGGACCGAAAGGCGTTTATCCACAGATATAGAATCGATATGCCTAGATTATACTGAGAAGCTAGTAAGAGCGAACTTCGAGCGAACGTTTGAACTTGAGCACAATGTTCGATCTTAGGTATTTTAACCGACAAATAACCGAACGGAACCTTTTGTGAGTTTGTTTGTCACAAGCATCCGAATCCATCAATGATTCGGAGTCTTTTGTTTCTTAACCACGACGGCCGCCAGTCAGGCTGCGCGTCAAGTGTACAACGATTTGGGATTTTACTCTACAACAAACTCTAATATACTCCTAAATCACTTGCGATATGGATGGTTTAGCGGTTGAGGACGAGAAAAAACCTTTTGACGCAGAAAATCCAGAGGATGAAGATTCACAACCAGACCCAGATGAACACCTGATGTTGGACCAGGGGAATGGCCGAGTATGGCTCGTCAAGGTGTGTCGCCAGTGGTAGACGTTTCATGTGCTGGGGGTTATATGTGCGCACCAGATTCCTAAATTCCTTATGGAGCGCTGGTCTGCCATTAACGCGGAGGACCACCACCTGGCGACTATACGTGTCTACAGCAACGCAACGAATCCAATGACGAATAAGCCCCGAATCGTTCTTTTTCTACCTCCAAACCGCGACCCCTCAGATACGAGCCCAATAGAACAACAGCCAAACCGGCCGATATTCACGGTGCCAACATTTTATAAAACGTCGGGGGCAGAGCCCGATGCGTACGAACTTGACATGGTGAACGACTCCGTAGACAACCAGATAGTGGTGGCCGAGCGCCCAAAAGACCCATCTCTAAGCATATCAACAAGTGCGGCTGCCGCGACTGTCAACACCCGAGCTCGGACAACAATCCTCACTGGACGGATCAAACATGAATGCAACCTCCGCCCGACATTCAGCGCGAATTATCGCAAGCAGATGAAGGAGCGTCATCGAAAGTACAACACACCTGTGCGGCAGATACGTATGATTGATGATGCAGGTGTTCCTGGTGGGAGAGGTGGTGTCAACAGACTTAGTAGTGGCGTTGGTGTGGGTGCCGGCAGCGCATTTGGGGATCTTATTGTGCGTATCCTCGCCACGTGGCCCAGGAATACTGACATCGATATGTCGCCCAGAAAACGAAACCCAAACCTGCGAAAGGCACTTTCGAGCGTATGGCCCGTATGCCCAGGAACCAACTTCTCGACCAAATATTCCAGCTATTCCGCGACCCACCACGTTGGGGTATACGGCCCTTGCGAGATAAAACGCAACAGCCTGAGGTGTATCTGAAGGAAGTTCTTTCAGAAGTGGCCTTCCTACATCGTAGTGGAGAGTACAACGGCCTTTGGGAGTTGAAGGCGAACTTTAGGGGTGACGGGGTGAGCTTTACAGCTACTCGACGTACAACGATGCTAACTCTGTTGATCGTAGATCAAAGGCGAAGATGTCGCAATCCCGAGCGGGATGGGGGATGTTAAAATGGAAGGTGTTGACGACGACGACGACGACGATGATGATGATGAAGACGATGAAGACGAAGACATGGAGGAGGTTTCATGATAAATTCGTTAAAAAGCCTACTTTCGAGTCAGTCAGCTGGGAAAGGGTGTTGGAGCTCTTCACTTAATGTCGCTGAGTGATGTACCCCTGTATCAACTATTAATTTATGGGTTTATTTTCGTGCTGTTATTGTTTGTCCAGTGATCCCGTCCTCTTTCTCGCAGGGCCGTATTTGTATAATATGCCTTGAAACCGAGCGCTTTCAGGATGGCTTCCTGAGATTCTGTTCATTTATCCAGTGAAACTTACTGTTCCATATTATTGCACTGAGCAAATTTTGTTTTTAGATCGCCACGTACGCGCTCGGTTGAACCGGAGAAATATTAGATGAAAACCAGGGTTTCCGCCTCGATTTTTCGTGATATATGGATGTCACCCCACCAGCGAGACTGATTTTGATTTTTTTTCCTTGAGGATAATCATTTCCCTTCGCCATTCATATAGATTTTCATCTTCCAACGCGTGATTTCTGACCCAAAGGCCTGTTGTTGAAGACAATAGTCAAATGGTATCGCCGAGGGGCCCTGGTGCGATTGTGAGATTGTGATAAAGAAAGTATGTGGGGTGTGTGAAGGTAAGTGTTCTACGTTATATTTTGTTGTGGCATTAACATGTTCATGCACGCAGAAGCTGATACCAACTTGACCTGAGTTGGGTTCCTCAAGTGTTTAGAACCATCGTATCCACAAACCTGACCTACCCTTAGCATCGGTATTTTTTCCAAGGAGTATATGCCCGCTCCCGCCCCATAAACTTATTAACATCTACTAATGGGCCCTACCCCCCGGCACGCGCGCACGGCAGTGCTCCTCCTATCTCTAATGGCCTATCACATAATCCGGCATAGCCTGCCGCATTTTTTTTTTGCAATCCCCCCTCCCCGAACTCCCAATAAACACTCACCACCAGTTATCAAAGTGCTGGGACGAACCTCGCGGTCACGTCCACAAATCATGCCCCAAGTTACCAGGAGATGAGATAGATGGGATATTTTTTTTTAGCGCTATTTGATGTTATAGATTACACTTGAGTTCTTTGTCACCAGCCTCCGCGCCAACTTGACTTCTTATCCTCAGTTTGTGCCCCGGAATTCATTCGTGGGGCGCAATGGACCCATCTCCGAGACAGTAGCCCCCTCACCCAGAGCATTTCTAGCCGGACAGGTAACAGGGATAAAGAAACAACACCGGAAGCACAATACAGCACTTCTGCATGACAAATCTACGCGCTTGAAAACGTAAATTATCAAACAAGGTAATCCTAATAATCTCGGTAGCGATATGATCTCGGTATCCTGCTGTACGCGCCCTTGTCTCGCATTTTAGAGCTTTTGGTGATACCATAATCTTACGGCTTGCGTATCTAGGAACTAACTTTTCGAACAAGTATGCGTCACAGAATGGATCTTCCCTTCTAGGTTTCCCTTTGGACTTCAACTCCTTCCTGGTATTCTTGTCGTTCCAGAACCACTGCCGCCCTCCGTTTCATCAAAAGCTTTCTTTTAAATACAGTGACACAGACACTAGGTTCATCCCTGACAGCCCAGTTATCGTCGAGTGTGATCAATGAAACCGCTGTGTTGGTCAGGCGCCGAACTTGTGAACCTGTGGGAATTTGCGCCATCATTCGAAACGCGGCAATGTTGGGGCCCATTGGAGCAGGATCTTTGATATCATTCCCAGGTGGTTCATTATTGGAGAATAAATCTACGAATCTCCAAGGTGCATCTCCAAGTTGTTTGTGACGAGTTACTCCCAAATGTACAGCGTCATAGCTATTTTCTCTCATGAAGGCGTGCGGCGTTTGGAAACAGATGTGTATACGATTTCCCTGTCAATCGATACGCCGGTATATGTTGCCCGCGTAATAAACGTTTTCGATTTCCGTACCTATCGTTGTGGGCTGAATCGATTACGACGGAAGATTCAAAATCGGAACCAATTCCGAACCGTCGGAGGTAAAAATGATAGGCCACTTGTGGCAGTGTTGCTGTAAATAATGACACAGCCACGTGGTTTTCTTCGGGTGAGATCCTTTATAAACGAAGTAATACTAACCAATCGGTCCAATAATCTCCACAGAGCCCTATGTCAAGGACGAATTCACGAAATGCGCAACTTTCAGAGCAACAGATTCAGGATAGCTTTCATAGTTATCTGAAATCCTCGTTAACGCAGGCTAAAGCTGAACGTCTGCTCGATGTCGATGTCCTTAGTAGTGCAGAAGCGGATCTTATGATTACAGGTGAGCTCCACGGTCCCTCGCTCATTGTATAAGCCTCATAGTACAAAATTCTGGCATAAGGACCCGCGTTATGTTTATACTTTGCGGCTTTACGAAGCACGACGAACCCACCATCTGTACCACTCCCACGATCCTCGAAACAATCACAGCCCATGGAGCTGTCGTACGACAACTGCCCTCCAGCGTTTATTTCGTTCCTCCGTGTCTGGGCGAGCACGGTACCTTCAATACAAGCCCTCGCACCAGAACACCAACATGATCTCGCTCGCATCATTTGCGGGCTCCAACCCTTATCCAAACCCGCTCCATCGTCCATCCAAGGGATCGCAGCAGACATGCGTGCCGTGGCTATCGAAATCAGTCAGCGAAGATCATTTCAAGACAGATTCGCGTCCGATCTCCAAGCTGCTCTCGATTCAGGGACTAACCCAGGCAGCCCAATGAGCAAGAAAGCCTCATTCGTCCCACCCCCACTATACGACCCCTCACCAAACACATCACCTACCGCCTCTCCACGGTCGTCAATTGACTCCCGGCTTCCACCGCCCTCTCCACAATACGCAACGCATAACATCCCCCCGCAGTCGTCCTCCCATCTCTCGCCATACCCTTCAAGCTCCGGCAGCGCTTCGGGATTTCCACCCCGTAGCCCGTCCCCATCCATCCTGGCACCCGACTCCCCCGCAATCGAGTTCATCCGTGAGACTCTCTATGCGTCCCTCGCAGACGCCCTCGAGCGTCAGCCCTCCCTCCGCGCTCTCCTCAAACGCGACCCCCCGCGAGCGTACTTCGCCTCGGTTGCGTATGCGATCCTTGATGTGGCGACGACGGCTGTAACTCCTGAAGGGTCCATCGTCGGTGTCCTCGGGCAGCCACTGACCCTTGCAGACTGCCCGAAGGAGCTGCGGCCGTTTATGGCGGAGCTCGCGGCGATTGGGCAGCAGGCGAAGGAGGTGGAGGATGAGGATAACAAGACGGCGATGGATTGCGCACAGCGTGGAGAGGATATCCCACCGTCGAGGATGGATCGGGTAAGGCTGATGTTGGAGGAGGGAGTTGGATATGCCCAGGGTAGAAGAGATGCGGAGGAGGGGAGGAGGAGCGTTGAAGGGAGGGCGGTGGCGTTTACGAATAGGATTAATGCGTTAAGTTTGGGGATGACGAGGTTGAAGGCGTTTAGGGAGAGGCAGGAAGATGTGTTTAAGGTGTTGGCTGGTATTGGGTCGTAAGTTTATGTTATTCCGGCCTTTTGTGAGTGGTTTATTGCATATGTATATTGAATTCTACATGCACGACTGTAATAAATATGTAGCTTGCCTTTGGACTTACCAGTACTTAGTCGCTTTCTAACTTATCTACACTATTACTGTCTAATATAATCAAAATCGAAACGTCATTAATCATTTTAACAAGGTTAATCCGATAGCTTCCATCCCTTACACACCCCTCACGCCTTTACCCGTCCTAGCTTCATTAAAGGACCAGATCGACAGCATGTACCCTGATCACAGTTCCTATAAATAGTTAACTCGTGGATGTGTAGCTACGACCACGCTGGAACCCTTTCCTGTTGATGATTAGTGGTTGATAGTGCTGTTAATGACAGTCAGTACGTATTAGAAGTTTTATGGGGTGGCTGGAAGATCCAGGTCAATGATTTCCGGAAAATGCAAGTCGTTGGACGCCATAAGCTGTTGATAATGGATACACAGAGGAGTGGCGGAGCGGGAATTATTTATTTATTGCTTCTGGGTAGTGTGGATCAGTGGGGAATAGAAAATGATGCAGCGAAGTTCGTATGGGGTACAGATCAGCTTTCAAGTGCCGCTCTAAGTTTTGGCGTCGGCAATCAAAAGTCATTCCACTTTAAAACGACAACCCCACGAGCCCTGAATGCTTTATTTTCACATTCACAACGAACAAGGTACTCTAGTAGCTACAGACCAGCGGGCGACATGGCTACTTCTCCAATTCATCAGGTGAGTCCTGCCTACGTTTCTCTCCCACTTTCCTTACCAGACTGCACGGTGCCCGCAGCTCCTTCGTCATGGCCAAATCTTCCTCGTGTACCCCGCCGCGTTCCTGGAACGACCAAGAGGTGAGGATGCGCAGGGTCCCTCGTTTCTTCGCGGGTAAACTTGAATGGATGAGATTTTAGCTGTGACTACCCCCCGGCAATGGGGCCTGCCATACAAAGACGTCGAAATCCAAACCTCGGATAACGTGAAATTACGTTGCTATTTCCTGTGGCCACGAAGCACGACGGGTAGTTCATCCAAAGGCTTAGAAACACAATCCAAATTGGTACGTCCCACAAATTACGACAACTCCCCAATAATGAGCTCTTCTAACTTTGGGCGGTAGTCTACAAGCAGGTTAGGAACGGTCATTATGTTTCACGGGAATGCTATGAACTTGGGAGACTTTCTTCACTCCGCAAGTACGTACCATGCCCTCAAATACAACGTTCTCCTCGTCTCCTATAGAGGGTACGTACCCTTACTTTCGGTGCATCTGTAATCGACTCCGTTGTACGGCACTTAACGCGAATGTTGGCGAAATAGATATGGAAATTCAGATGGTTTACCATCAGAGAAAGGTTAATATTACTCCCATTTAACATTAATAGGATTTCATAATCATATCAGGTCTACAAAGGGATGCTCAGGCTGCTCTTGATTATGTACTAGATGACCCGAAACTCTCTCAAGTGCCTATTGTGAGTATTATGCACATCGTTACATCACTATATGCACTTTTGAACGCCCGTAAAAACAGATTCTATGCGGACTCTCCCTTGGTGGGGCTGTCGCGATAGACCTCGCTAGTCGGAACCCTTCAAAAGTAAGTCCGGCATTCTCATTCATACACACCCCATCACAGAGTAGTAAAACGTCCCACCAGATAACCGCCCTAATCGTCGAAAATACATTCAAATCCCTCCCAGACGTCGTCCACGACTGGCCACTAATTGGGTACTTCTCTTTTCTATGCCACCAACGATGGGACTCGGCATCCAAGATACCACTCCTCCCGCCTGACCTTCCCGTTCTCATGATGAGCGGGGCGATGGACAAAGTCGTCCCGCAGAAACATATGATAGCGCTGAGAGACCTCGCGCATAGGAGGGGCCGGGAGAAGGGGAGATGGTGGAGGAAGACGAAAGATGTGGAGAATGAGATCGCGGTGGGGAATACGACGTTTGTGTCCCTGCCTTTTGGACACCATGGTGCGTTCGGCTCGTCCCGCTATTTCTTTTTTTGCTTCTCGACTGGCTGAATTCTTCGGACTAGGTGATACGTTTACCCAGGTTCATTATTGGTCTGCTGTGGAGTCATTTTTGGCCGATATACAGAATCCAATACCCGGTTCTCCCCCATCTGGTACTTAGATGAGGACGTGTCTTTTGCTTCGGGCCTTTTGATAAATATCTTTTTGTTCGTTAATGTAGTTAAATTTATTGGCTAGGCTATTGCGGCACCCGCTCCTCCTGTTGGCTTTTCCAATATCCACCAAGGATGGAGATTTGTCACCGCAGTTCGCTAAAACCTTTCTTCATTTGTCTTCAGTTGACATCTAGGTTCACGCTCTTCACCACAATGCGCGTCGTACTTCGAGTCCGGACTGCAAAACGTCGCTGCATGTCATATTTGCAATACAGGCTGATCGATTTGGTCCGTGACCAGAAATACTCAGACCCACCATCTTTCTTCACATTGAGGTCCCAATTGGCGAACATTTGGACTGTTCGGGATGCCTCTTGTTGAGTTGGTGTCTTATTCTATGTACAAAAAATCGATACGATGGAAGGCCTACCTTGTGAAATAGATATCATATAGTGCGGGCATCTACCGATGGTCTTTGGGCTTTTTATTCTTGCGAAGTTGACATCAACAAGAATAGCTGAGTAAATTCCCCACCCCCTCACGAGACCAGATGAGCATACCTTTCTCAAACGGAAATAAGTGTAAATTTGAGTCCCATAAATTTTTCCCTTGGTAAATTGATTGGTTATGTTTTTGTTAAGGTGAATGACTCATCCCAGCTCCCCATTATTTTCAAAGTACTTACCACTAGGATCCTGAACAGAGAGGTATTGGGTTATATTTATCGGCGGAAGATTTGCAATCAATCGACGCCACTTCTCACCATCAAGACTTCTCACCCAATACCGGTAAGTGAAGGTTTATTGAAAGATAGCTTCAACCATCCATAACATCAATATTTCTCACCCTCACCACTCAAAGAAGACATTTGTGTGATAAAAGGTACTATTCATATACTTTACATTGGCCCATTAACCTATTCTAGGGAAATGTATGAGTTCTATCTAAACATTCTAGAATACTGTTACCATCGCACACCACCAGGTCTACGCACGCTCGTACGTGTCGATACTATTTAAATGGACCACCAGCTCGTCTTTTCAGTTGCCCCCAGAGTTCGACATGAGGAACATAGCCATTCTTCTCGTTGCATTAGGACTCTCAACGCATAGCCTACAACAAACAATTGTTCTCACAAATGATGATGGTTGGGCTGTGGCTCAAATTCGAGCAGAATATGACGCACTCCGAGCAGCTGGTTTCCAGGTTTGCTGATATTTGATTTCCTTCGCTTGTTAACAGTCTCGCGTAGGTCGTACTATCTGCCCCTGCTGAAAATAAGTCGGGGTCGGGGTCATCCTCTGCACCTCCTAGTGTTTTAGCCGAACCTTGCCAGTTCGATACTTGTCCAACAGGCTTGCCCCCGGAAGGTGCTAACGCGACTGACCGTGAGTTAAGTCTCAATTAATACCAATGTATAGATAAACAGTCTCTTTCAAAGACAATAAGTGACTTATTGTGTAGCTTTCCTGAATTACGTTAATTCATTCCCGTATGTGCTTCAATGACTTCCAGGGAAATTCTTGCAAAAACTGGCTAGTGTCGACGCTGTTCGTTTTGGTATCCAAACCCTCTCACCAACGCTGCTCGGGGGGAGACCTGACTTTGTCGTTAGTGGCTCAAACGTCGGAAGTAAGGATGTGATAGGAATTTCCATTTATCAGGCACTGAAAGCATCGTACCTGTCCTAGATAACCTGGGTCCGGGTATTACTGGGTCCGGCACAGTGTGTGTTTCTCGAACATTAGAACACCATACCATCTGCTAAGGGCGAACATAGGGGAGCGGCATCAGAAGCAGCATTGGAAGGAATTCCATCAATTGCATTTTCGGGGGCATCGGCGACTGCAATATCATATACAACTCTCATCTCGGACCCAACCTCACGTGGCAATCAGGCCGCGCTTATCTACACTATCTTGACACTCAAGTTTATCCAAGCGCTCATCACAAATCCAGGCCCTATCTCACCACCTCGGATCAGCATAAATGTCAATCATGCATCGACGACTAATTGTCCCACTGCGTCGAGTTTCTCGGTTATTTTAACCCGGATCTGTGTCAATGCCGCTGCTACTGACGTTATTACCTGTGGAATTGATCATTTGCCTGACGAGTCATCGACTATAAGGAAGGGATGCTTCTCTACCGTGAGCGTATTTGATGCTACCACAAAGACAGATGTTGGGGCAAACACGCAGGCAGTAGTATTGGAGAAGATACAATCAATATTAACATGTTTACCAGCGTAGATAGGTATTCGGTAATTCTACGTTCATTATCTGTCTGTACGCATTGACTGAATCTATATGTCGTACGATCCAGGAGATCAATCCTTTGGACAGTCAGAATGGTAAGGACCGTAAGGTAATTACGGCACGCAGGTTTGATTTATATTCATCTGGCAAATACATCCTAATAGCTATCGTGTGGAAACCCTTTACAATAGAACAAAACATACCCTACTCATTTCTCCTTCATAAGAATTACAATAGATTCACCCATTCACCCAGAGGGATGTGAGTACTATCAAGTAGGTTCATTTACATAGGGTGGGGATATCAAATGTGTTGAGGTAGGTGCTACGACATTGAATGCATTACTCGGAAATATAAATTACCATATACGTCCCCTAGGAAATATGACCACCTCCACCACTAATATGATTAGGTATCACCTGATGATATTTTCAAACTGTCAGGGGCCCGCCTTGCTGGGCCATTCCGGGATGAGGTGAACCGGTAGGTGTAGGGTTGGGGGTATCAGTTTCTTCGCTATTTAAAATTTCCAAATCGATAAAATGGTCACGAAGCAAAGCTAGAAGACCTCGTTGATCGGGTGCCGCTTCCTCTCTTAATTTAGGGTACTTTTTGTGGAAATCTTTGCGAAGTTTTTTCTTTGCTAGACGGTCCAATACCCCAAATACTGTGAACTGCTTTACACCTGTATAATAATAAGAAAGAGAGTCCACGAGGTAGCTGACTGTGGGCGCACCAAGAATGATCATGGCCAAAGTACTCCCAAAGAAGGCCATAAATAAGCCATTGACGAACGCCCAAAAACCACCGATGTCAGCAAGCCCATCCAATACATAATTTTCTCGGTAATCTTGTACAACTGTCCAGTCGGAAGGGTCGTTTTGTGTGTATATTCGAAGGGTGGCAGTATTTTCTTGTCGATCTATCAACGGTGACGGGTCGGAGGCGAGAAAGGAGAGTTGTGCCGTTAAGAATGTCCTGGAAAACTAGTACTAGAGTGAATAATGAAGGTCCCTAATAATACCGGAAATGCATACTGCAAAGGTTCCTAGGGACGCCAAGAAACGAGGGGTGGCTATCTGTCTGACTTGACGCGAGACACTCGCATGTACATGTGACCCAGGAAATAATGGAGTTGGTATAGTGTTGGAAGTGACATCCGGATCATCTTCAGTGAGACCAACTAGGAACGATACCGCTCGGCGCCGTGCATTAGCTAGCGACTTGGACGTGATGTTAAGGGAGGTAAAATTGACGGTGATCAATAAATCGGGAGCTAGGTTTGAATTATCATAAAATTTAACATATTCTTCGTCTAGAAATTATATACCATGAGTAAGGGGTTTATTCTGTGACTAGATAACAAATTTTCAACGTACCCGGCGAATTCGTTGGAGGGGTGTCATATTGCCGTGGGCAACGAAATTTGATAAAATTAACAGAGTCTGATCGCATGCTTAAACGCGAATCACCTATAAGGGACCCCATTTCCTGTGATTCAGGTGCACAAGTTTGAGTTTGACCTAGGCATAATAAATATCTTCGCGGTTACTGCCATCAAACCAGACACATGGCGCACCTTCATCGTGGTCCCATAGGACTGTAATGTTAATTGATGACCTCAAATCAGCAGCAGTAATGTTTGACGCTTGGGCTGTATGCGTATCTACCAGCTGGCATAGTGTGATCATTAAATAGTGTTTGTTTGACTTAAATATCCTACTTGCCACGAATATCCTCCACACAAATGGGTCCAGTTTACTAAATTGGGTTTTCAGCAGACGCGAGCCACGAAAGGTTTTGACCGGAGGAAAGGCCGTTTCTTGGACGGGACCCACAACGAGCACAAATAACGAGTATACGATGAGTCCGCATATAAACAAATATGCAATCACGGCTCGAAGGAACCTGTGGAAGGATGGCTCATTCCTGAGTAGCCCCACATATTATCAATTAAAGTGTCCTAAAGAGAATGCAACTCACCTACTGGTAGCGTAATTTGAAAAGAGATTCCCCGAACAATACCGGACGCCAAGGTATGCCAAAATCGTATTGGGCGAAGGGGCTCACCCTCTCCGCTCCAACCAAACGATAAATCCGGCAACCCAATAATATAATTAGGACAACGATTTGGGTATGCATCGATATCAGGTAGATGGAGTAACTTTGAGGGGCCCATGGATCAAACTCGAATGCTTTAGGGAATCTTCCCAGCAGAGTAAACCAAACTGAATAGCAGTCTTAGTTAATAATTCCTTACAAGAATACAGAGGTCTTACCAGATAGTTCGGCCAGCACCAACGCCAAGTCAAACAAATTCGGGGCGGCAATTTGAGGGAAAAGGCTAACATAAATTCAGTATAAAACCAAGTGATATTCACGCCGCTTCCTGACCTAAAAGTGTGATGAAGGAAAACTTCGCAGCACAACGCGACCTGAAGCCATCCGTACACGCCAAGAACCTTCCAATCAGAATAAAACGGAACAACGGCCCAGAGCAGAAAGATGGAGGTAGCCAGCACTATGCGAAATGTATAGAGATGCACATGTCGGAACTTGATACCAGGCATTGCGAGTAGAAGAACAATCGGAAAGGCGTAGTGACCTTTAAACTATTAGGCCGTCGAGGAACGACAGGATGCGTGTAATGGCCATGAGGATGTACGCTGCCTAGTGCTATGTGCATCTGCAAAGCCTCGGCGCCTATATTTCAATATAATATTAATATTAATAAAGTAACGTTAGGAGGTGAAGGCGGTCACTCTAACCCTTGAACCACCGAACTTATTAAATGTTGCATGGGTGAGTGCAAGGTGGATTGTAGCATGGAAAAAACCGACCATGTCGCCTGTCACGAAATGGGGATGTTTGAACCCCCAAGGGCCAGGACCGTAACGCCGAAGATGAACAAGTTGTTTGTTGAAACGAGAGTTTGGTAGGTACTAGAGGGGGAAAAAAAGCGGAGAGAACAGTGAGAATCCATGCGCGGGGGCGGTATTGTGAGGGCTCAGAGGATAACATGGGAGATTGTCCAATAAAGCCACACGCCTTGGCCTTGCACATTTGCTGCAGTAGTACTAGTGCCTTTGGGTGACAGCGGCTGGCACAAAATGTTCTGATTGACAGGCCTGCAAGCTTCTAGTTTAAGTTTAGTCGCCAAGATTCCGTTAGACGAATCACAAGGGACATCTATTGTTCTGGGAGATACATATCAGCACGAGCTGTGATATTGAAATAATACACTAGCCCGCCGGAATTGGGTACCGTTTTAAAATCACATGGCATAAGAGTCATCAGGACTTCTTGTGCGTATAATGCTGACGATTTGTTCGGGGTAACATCTATAAATGGTACATGTTAAATGAACGAGGCTGTGGCGCAAGAATATGCGAAGGGATGAGGCCGAATAATAATACCTAATAAGCATCTAGTTGCAGGAGATCGAACGGCTGCCGCGGAGGAACTAGGAGATTGGGTAGACGAAGGCGGTACGGAAATATAACATTTTAATATTCCAGCCGATATGAACATACACCACTCAGCGACACTAGGAGCCCCGGATGCCTATTCGAGCTGCAGTTTTTTGCTCAATTCCCCTCACATTGTAGTAGTTGTTAATGGTAGGTATCAATGTGGCTGTCTAGGCACACAAGTAATGAAGTGAGCAGCAATGTCTACCAGAAAGGGGACAAACTTACTCCGCCCCCGGTATAGTTTGCCTAGGGTCCTCATAATCATCGCATTCTCCACCATAGGGCTATTACGTTTCGTCAGAAAAGGTCTGGAGCCCAACATGATGGGTTAGGAAATAGCCTGAAATTTCGAGTAGACGCCCATCCCATATTCGGTAGATTCCAACGTGCCAGGTCGCGAAATAGCCGGAAATTTTATTTGAGCAGGTGTTAGCCCCCCATTCGAGCCATCGGTGTGGCAGTACCCTTCACGGATTTATGACTTGTACCTTAAATATCCCTTCGTCACCACCACACCCCAAGGTATACGGTAAGAATACGCACAATAAATCTCAATCCCAAAATCACGACGACGAAGCCGGAAAAACGCTGCTACTCTAAATGTGTTGCAGAATATGTGAACCCTGTCGTATTGCTATATTTTACTTTGGGTGTTGCTCCCTCATCCACTCGCCTTGCTTCGCGTAGGACTGGTTTATTTGCATTATCCTCACAGTACTGAGTACTTTACTGCTCCAAGTCGATTATCTAGGGAACGGGCCTAACCAATGGAGAAGAAGGTAGCTCATAAATTAGAAGTGTGGTACAAAATCACATATTATCATGGACTCACCGCTTATACTAGTATTATAGTCACGTAGCAGAAAGTTCGAGGATTTGAGGGCACAATGTTTGGCACGAAAGATGAAGACAAACACACTTCAGGTGACAGGTCCGGTCCAACCCGGACGCCCTTATCGACTCCCAAAATGATCTCACGAATCCAGCGGCCTCAAAGGCTTAAGCATCCAGCGCAGTCCATTTTTCCAGACCTATTCTGTTGTGTTTGTGTAGTATCTCGATATCTCAAGTTCAAGTGAAACTAGGCAATTTCTGTGAGCAGGGCTATTCATTTTCCTAATGCTTCAATGAAATCTCTGTAGTTTTGTGCTGGTTGGCCATTGGACGGTAGCATGTCACGTAAACCATTTGAAGTACCGTAGGAATGGAACGCACCCCAACCCACTCACAACAACCGGGTTCTACTACCTTTTGTTCAGCCAACTTCTCGATTTATTCACGCCACGGATCCTCGGACCTTGTGGTTACTTTAACGTACATCCTCTTTGACTTCGAAGGCAAGCCTAGGCCAATGCTTACAATCACCGTAAGGTAGGGACTTTGTTGGGAAAGCTCTGGGGCCTTCCCTATGATCATGGGATAGGTTAGGGTACCATATTGCAGACCTCGTTTCCGACAATCATCTGTACGACCATAGGAAAAGCCACTTGCCCCGAGTCGTCCAAAATATAGAAGTTCCGCTAGACGGTAACGCAAGCTAAACGGAATCAAATTTTGCCTGATAAACACTCAATCCGCTGGACTCGGAAGCGGGAAGAATGCGTATTATCAGTCGATTGGCAATTTTGACAGCAATACGCCGCACAAGAGAAGCTAGATCCGCCACTACAAATAGTAATGGCCTCTCCTACATGTAATTTAACGCCGACCCTTTCCAACTTCTCCAAAAAGGGGGCTGAGAATACTACAAAATACATAATCCATAACTAAGCGAGTCACCACTGAAGTCGCTGCATTCAAGTCTGTGAGATGGAGCCAGCTGCTATCACTACTCCGTGCCTCCCCGACGTTCAACATCGGTTAGAATATTGGTCTGACCCAAAGGTTATCGAGGATTTATCAAAACTTGAAAGGACGACGCTTCCTGGGCCCCTACCTCAGATTAAAAGGCAGCTTTCTGCGGAAAGAATCCAATTTGCCACTTTGTGTTGGAGCATTATTGTTACCGGATGGAACGATGGTTCTACCGGGCCCCTCATGCCGCGCATACAGAGTGTATATAATGTAAGTCTCGCTCTTATGTTTCTTTGGAAAATACGTCATTAAATTGCTCTAGATCGGGTATGCTACTGTCTCCCTACTCTTTGTTTGTGCAACGATGGTAAGTCTTGGTAACAAGTATTTCATTTCGTGGGACTGGTCGCTGAATCTTCAATGTGATGACAGGGGTTTATATCTGGAGCGTTTCTTAATGTTCCCTTCTCTGATCGGTTCACTTTTGGCCAAGTAAGAGCTAGAATGTTTAAACTAAGTGTTGCTATATCTAATATATTTCAAAGCTTATGGTTTTAGGCGCCTTCCTTCAGGTTATCACATATGCGATGTCTGCAGCGGCTTTACCCTTCCCAGCTCTTTGTGCCGCTTACGCGATCAACGGAGTAGGAATGGCGCTACAAGTAGGTCCCCTCGCCACCATCCACTTCGTTAACTAATGTTTGAAGGACGGCCAAGCTAATGGCTATATTGCAACACTACAGCGTAAGCCCGAGAAAAAGATGGGTATATTGCATGCCGCTTACGGTTCGAACACTTCTTCTCCCAGCGATTATTATTGATCAGCTACTTCATCACCTCTACAGGGGCAGGCGCCATGCTATCGCCACTTGCGGCAACGCAATTCGCTCAAATGGCCCACTGGTCATTTCACTATCTCGTCTCTTTGTCTCTTGCGCTCTCTAACATGGCCCTTCTGATAATCGTCTTTCGGCTGAGATCTGGCGATGGTCAGTTTATGTCAATCCCTATTTCCCTATTTCCTGTTGATCATGTGAGCCTTAGAATGCCTGGTTGATGTTGGACAATCGCCGATTGAGAAAAAGACAAGCAATGAGAGCAGCTTACGGCAGATACTACGGTTGAAATTTGTACATCTATTATCGATCTACATCCTCGTGTATGCTGGGCTGGAGACTACCATTGGAGGTGTGTCATGTTTCACTTCATTGATTTATTGTGACATGGTAATGATCAACGCATTCTAAGGTTGGATCGTAACGTATGTCCTCCACGAAAAACAAGGAAGGTCATCGTCTGGGTATATTTCCTCAGGTTATTATGGTGGTGAGTTTCCCGCATTATTCTATTGTACTGGTCTACCAAAGAATCTGACGAAAATTTTTAAGGAATAATGATTGGCCGCATCGCATTACTAAAGGTTAATGAAAAGGTATGTTCGTGAACCCTCTAAGCAAAGATCGAAATGCACCCCTATATTCCGCAGATCGGCGAGCATCAAGTTTTGTTCTTTTATTGCCTGTTAGCAGTTGGGTAAACTTAACCAATTCGGCGCTTTGTGCCCCTCCTAAAGCCTCATTCATCAGCTTAGAACTAACAATATGGTTCGTTCCATCCATCGTTGGTGGTGCGATCGCGGCATCATTTCTTGGATTGTTTCTCGCACCATGGTATCCAATCGCAATGAATGAAGCAGCACGCATCCTACCTCAGTGGCTCCTCGCTGGCTCTATGGGCTGGATCGCAGGATTCGGCCAGGCGGGAAGCGCCTTGTTTCCTTTCATGACAGGGGCCATCTCACAGAGGACTAGTATTCGAAGCTTTCCACCGATGTCAGATACTCTATCTCCTGAATAGGGGTCGCTAACTGACATTTCGTGTGATCACAGAACCTTGAGTATGACCGTCTTTACCATCACCATCTGGGTCATCGTCCTCCGTGTCAGGAAAACATTCACGGTGTGAATCATGTGAGTCATTCTCTCTCGAATTTGCGATATCATATGGTGAAATATGGCTAAGTGTCTCTAGGAATTGCTTACTTAGCTTCGTTAAAAGTTTATTTGGGTCATGATACAAGCAGCACGCGTTCTTCACGTGATAAAAAAAGCAACACTGCATTATATAAGCTTTTTTTCTTACTTTTTCGTCACACGTCACGTAACTCGAAACTTCAACTTTTTGAAAATCGTTGAAAGAACACTCCGTTATTCAAGTTTCGACAAGACCATGGTTTAAACATTCAAAAAAACCTTGAAAATCATACTGAATATATCCCTGCCAAATTCGACCCCAGGTCCTGAATCAAATTACGAAGGGGTCCCAAAGTCGTAGTAAGGACTTGTCGGTCAACAGCCATCGACCGAGAGGCTAGCACTCAAAGTACTTCAAGTTAATGATTATTTGACAAAAATTGATGCGTCCATGTCAAGCTGAGGCAGGTCTGCGATTCAAACGACATAATTTAGCCAATGGATCACCCCTTGACTAAAAAAGACCTTTTTTTTAATCCTCATAGGGCTCCTGAAGCGTTGACCATCCCCATGACGCGTTGTTCAGCTATCGGTATAGATATAATCGCTGATCGGGTTCTTATACAGGAGCAAGAACCCAAAGTACTTCGCTTTACGAACAAGGTGGTTTTTCCGCGACTGTGATGATCAACATCGGGATCAGCCTTCCAAGCCTGAAGGGACGAAAGCTCAGCAAGATTCATACTATTGTAGTGTCTTCGTCGCCTTCTCGAGCTTTATTGATGCCCCTCGTACGAAGTGGTTCCTTTTCATGCCATCGTAGCACTGATAATTTCGGATAGATTAACCGGGCGCCAAACGCCCTGACCGGTGACGGGGACAGGTTGTCCAATACTCTCAAGGTCGCGGATCAGCGCTCTGGCACGTCCCTGCACTTACACCTGGACCTACAACCAGATTACCGGAACCTTCTTATTTTTTCTTGACATCCTCCTTAAATATGCTTATTAGAAAGACCCCCTCCAGAAAACGAACTCGTACAACACAATATCTTTTTTCTGTTATGTCGAGGATTTGGTAGAGATCAAATAAAATACCGTTATCGGCGGTAGTCAGCTATTGGCCCGGATTCAACGTCGAATGTTCTAAACCAATCAGGGACCGGAGAATGCGATTGGCTTTGAATAAGGAACTCGTATTACCTCAATTTCTTTCCGGCAATAGCAAGCCCTAGCCTGCATATCGGCGTCGTACAACCACTTTTAATCCGCCAGATTTCACGAGCAGAACGGAAGCGATTAACCTTAATGATTCTATATAAGCCTCATAAACAGGTGACATTTGTCTGTACGTGCTCTCCTCTAGTGCCCTAAGGGATCTGAACTGAAGTATTAATAATATGGATTAACTCAGGGGCCTCCTCTTTATCTAGAATTTCTTTATCAAAGTTGGCGTAATGAATTTGCAGAAGGTAGCGCCCATCCCTTCTGAGGAGCATTATATGAAATTAAATAAGTATCGTGAATAGCCGAACCAATACATGGCTAAGCGCAAGCGCAATGCCCAGTGCCTGACCGCTGGGTTGGGACTGGTCACTTGACAGTCCCTTCATAGCTATATATTGTCTATGTTGGGGCTTTTATAACTTGAGGACCCCCCAAAGCCATGCGCCCCCTCGACATTCTGCCAACTAATCAAGTCTCACTGAACACCATCAAATCAAACATTCCTTTGTAGATTCCTTATTTTTAATCTTATCGAAAGAGGTCGGGGGAAACTCAGCTGTGCGCGCACTCCGGAATCTTGGGCAGGTCATTATAATTCTGTCAGCCAAGCCATCGGCCTATTCTGATGTAACCAAAAGTCCGTATAAGAAAGGCCCGGTCTTTAGAACGTCCCGTAGCACCCCCCCACAGACGACCGTTCCTTGGCTGCCAGCCACTTCAACACCATGCCAGCCCCGGCGGCGTACAGGCCACACGAGACCGATGTGCAGATCTTTTCAGAGCACACTTGGCTACAAGGTGCATTTCTTGGAGCCGTTGCGTATGGTATGCAGGTCGTCCTTTACTCCATGTCCTGCTATCTGCTCGCCAAACATCGAACGAAGACCAACTTCAAGCAAAACGTTGGTCTCACTGTATATATCACCATCATCTTCGTTCTTGGCACTCTTTACATCGCCGCTCTTCTTCAATTTACTCAAGAGGCCTTCATCGATGGGCATGACATACCTGGGGGACCAGACGCGTATCAGAAAATAATGTTCTCGAGCCCTATCGATATGCTTGGAAACGTCAATATGGTTATATTGTCCTGGATGTGTGATATTATCAATGTGCGTTGTGAATTCATTCAAACTTCAGGAAATGACTAATCGAAGCCTGCTTAACCCCAGGTATGGAGATGTATCGTCATTTACAAGGGCTCGAGAGTGCCCGTGTGGGCGGTAAGCGCCATTCCTTTCGCGATGTACCTCGCGTCAATAGGTAAGTTCGTCCTATCATCGATGTCTTTCCACTAATCTCACATCTTTCGCAGCGTTAGGGATACTATTTCTCAAGCAAGTCGGTTCCGGCACAGAAACGCCATGGCAAGCTTACGGAATCAACTACACCAGCCCGTATTACGCTATGTCGCTCGCTCTGAACATACTAGTGACTATTATGATCGTCACACGACTCCTTGTCTACCGCCATCGCATCAATCGCGTCATGGGGAAATCTCATGGAACGCATTATACCTACCTCGCTGCAATGATCATCGAGTCCGCCGCCATATACTCCACATTCTCTTTGTTGTTCCTTATTCCCTTCGCTTTCAAGCACCCGCTTTCGCAACTGTTCTTACAAGCGCTTTCTCCAGTACAGGTGTGTTACTTCGAATCTACCCGTTTAGGGCAATTTCGAGATGACTTCCCACTAGAATGTTTCTACTTTCCTGATTATTTTCCGAGTCGCCCAGGGAAAGGGGTGGTCACAAGAGTCTGCTAACGCCACTTTAGTAACCACGATAGGATCCGCCGCGTCACCTATCCGAATCCGTGCTGTGAGGTCGACATACACTGATACAGAGCTCACAAGGGAACCTACGCCGGTTCCAAAGTTCCTAATATCGGCACCGTGCGTGGAGTTGAACGAAATGAAGAGGGCTCATACGAGTGCTTGCTGAGTGCGCCTTGGACTTGACACTGACTAACTACCAGTTCCTTGCTTTTTCTTGCATTCGGTTCGAAGGGTTTTTATATTACTTAGTTTGTATATCTTGGTTCTCGTAGCGTTGTAGTTCGTATATGGCCGATGCAGCGTAGTGGTGTGTAGGACTTGGTGATTGGTTAAGTATGCCATGAGGACAATGCACGATAAACTTTCGGGATATTCTATATTCTTGTCATTTGTACTTCGTCTAACCAAGATAAGGGACTTCTAAGTAGCATAAATCATCACCCGCATTATCTATCGTATCGTCTACTCCGCCGTCCCGCGGATACTTCCCTTCTCATCGCTACTTCCTCGGTCATCTTCGGCTTCTTTCTCATCTTGATCACGGATAGTCTCCACTGGCCCCTTGAACCAATACTTCCCGCCATATCTCGGGAAGAAGTAATACCCGAGCGATAGCATCAGGGTACTTCCCACAACTACTGTGGTGTAATTCATGGTATGCGACGTTGGAGATGGTGAGGAAGGAAAGAGGAAGACGACGATCATAAACAGCATATAGGCTGATGCGACGAACGAAATGGGAGCACTCTGAATTTATCAGATGTAAATTAGTAGAAATTAGTGAAGTATACCGCGAGTCCTTACCCAACGTCCTAAACTGAACGGTCCCGGCTCGAACTTCGTCCCTCCAACCCAACGAGCGATGACAGGCGTGACAAAGCCGATGTACTGACAGACCACGGACATAGTGAATACGGCGCTGATGGCGATAGGGCCAGCGAAGGATATCAGCCCGAGGAGAAGCGACATGATGGCAAGGAAGAACACGGCGTTGACAGGAGTTTTGGTACGGGGATTGATATTGTATAAGATCCCAGAAAAGGGGAGGCCGTGGTCGCGTGCAAATGCGAAGAGTTGTCGGGAGCCCACCATTAACTGAGATGATGAGAACAGGATATAGCAAAAAAGTCAAGGGACATACGTAGTCCATTCCCGTCATCCATAAGGTGATGATTATAAGGGCCCAAATTGCAAGGGTCCCTTCCTTTCCTACACTATTATAAAATATCTAGCGTACCAGGGCAGAGTCAATGACCATTCGTCTCCCAAGAGTGTCATGGAGCACTCACAGTCGCCATTGGTTGGCCAATGGGATTTCCAATAATTGATTCAAGATCATTACCGATATATAACGCAACGATGATGTTGACGACTAATAATTGAACAGACTTGAGAATATTATAAAAGAAAAGAGCGGAAATGCGTACTCCACCCAAGGGTAGAACTAATAACTGTAGCCGATATTATGGCAAACGGTACGGCTCGGGGTGCGTTCCGCGCCTCTTCGCTGATGTGTACGCTTGTGTCGAAACCAGCTTTGAGGGATAAGGGTTAATATCTTTACCAGAGATAACCCAAACGGAATGATTCACCGACTGTCCAAGCGGGAGCCAAAAAGCTTAAAATAAACGCATATCCATTAGACCATCCTGAAACTGGAGCAAGAAGCGGGTCAGTAAGGTTTGGTGACACAACGAAAAGGATCATGAAGCCACCGTTCTCAAAATGACCAAATGCGTATGCCGGTGTGTTGTGTAGTCTCCGAGGTGTAGATACTGGGAGGACCACAATAACGATCACAAATAAACTGCAGGGAAGTGGTTGATATCTTCCAAAATTAGTATGAAAGTATTTTGGGCTACGTACGCAATATTCAGGAACATGAAGAAATGTTGGAGTCTGGCGATGACTTTCGTGGCCATACTGGCCATGATGGCGTGTAGGATCAGTAATCCGCAAAACAAACCGCTGATCGTAACATTATGAGCGGATTAGCGAACGAAGTACATGAGTTCCTTACTAGGTTTGTGCGTTGGTAGCAATGAACCGGCCATCAGTCCCGATATTGGCGGCTGCCATGATCTGTGTCGCAGCCCCCCAATCTACACTTGCTAATCCTGCAATATAAGCCGCAGTGTTCACATCTGCTCAAATAGGGAAATGAGTTAACAAATTAATGCTGCGAGCATGTGGTCGTTTCACTTACAGCCGATAAGCCAGGACAGCAATTTTCGGTATTTCGGTGATGAGAATTGGAAGGTCCAGTAGTACAACCCCCCCGAGGTCGGTGCGGCTGACCCTAGCTCAGCCATGGCAAGTGCAACGATAGTGAGGAAACAACAACAGGTAAACCACTAGATGTAATATAGTGTGTTGATTTTATGATTCCATGCCGTAGAACGAAGACACGTACACCCCAAATCATGGCTGCTGGCCCGCCATATGGAATTGAGTAAAGCAGCACAGCTCTACAATAGGGACTGATGAATAGGTATGGGTTGAACGGTGGAGATTTGCGTACGCGATAGACTGGACGATTCCAACAATGCTGAACGAAAGCCCAAACAACTCTAACCGACTAAAATCGCGTTTGAATTCTTGTTTGTATCCTAGCCTGGCGAGAAGAGCCTCATCATTCGTGTCCTTTGTGGTATGCAGTGAGGGCCCATTGGCATGGACTGAAGTTGACATAATGAGAATTTTGGAAGCGATGTTCGCATTCGGGAACTGTGTAGCGTGGCGACTCCAATTAAAGAGAATTTCATTGATGGGACCGGCACTCGACCTCGTTCGGCTCAGAAGCTGGGAGTATCCTGACATTCGCTCTAGGCCTAAAATGACAACGCCTTCCCCCGTTGGATTGTTCGATGAGGGAACACATGTCCCTTGTCGCTTTCACTGAAGTGCATGGGGTGGAGAGAAAGCCTTTTTCGATGAGCGGTCTAGATGGTCGTTCCCGTCAACTGACTAGCATCCATGCAAACGGACTATTCTCTCCTATCAACATTTAGTTTGAAAGGTTTAACAAAACGTAAAGGCAACGTAAAGATAAAACGTGTTTTCGTCCACTGGTGATCCGATCAATAAAACTAACTGAGAGTGTTAAGCTGACTTCTAACTTTATATGCTTCTTTCCATCACTCTATTCGATTTCTCATCATTAAACCTTGGGCGGCGAGATGATAATCATGATAAATCTTAACGTTCAAGAAGGTGTATCTCTTTCCTGTCTTATCCTCTTCTAAAAAATGGCTTCCACTCATGGTATCACCTACACCCCGGAAAATATCACATCGTCTACCACCGCCCGACCTACTCTCCAGAACGTAGTGGACACCTCTAAGAGCGCCGGTGTGACTGCGGAAGAGGCTATCCCTTATTTTTGTGAGTTCTATCCAAGAATTCAGAGAATCGAAAGAAACTAATTAGTTTCTACAGCTTATGTCCATCTTTACTGGGTTGACCTCGCCAACATACGTCGATGTCGTATCATGCCTGCTGAGTATTTTAGGGAACTCATGCGATCCCGCCGACCAGGCGTGCAGATAGCAAAGGCGTCATTAGGCCTTGTCTATTTGATGCTAGCGGAAGGATTTTCAGGCCGTGGCGAGTATCTGTACACTCCAGATCCCCGCACGATGCGTGTCTTGCGAGGGGTCAGTGCAGGTGATGTCTTGGGCGTGTTTGGGCGCTTCGAGGAGAAAGATACGCGTGGTAGAAATGGTGTAGAGGTCGCATTATGCCCAAGGACGCTGTTAGGGAGAATCATCGAGTACGTCCCTATTTTGTATCAACAAAAGCTCTTGGAAATTGAACTCGAAAACTACATAGCGAAGCAAAAAATGCCCACGCAACAGAATTCTTGGTTGGTTTCGAAACCGAATTTATTATGCTGAAATCCACCAATCCCGTTGTCCCTTCCAACATTCATCAATGGTCATCCACGAGCGCTCTTCTCCTGGGCTCTCCTGAAGCCAACATACTCACAGAGATAGGCGACTCTCTTCGTGCGAGTGGCATCCCACTCCAACTTCTCCACGCAGAAGCTGCACCAGGGCAGTACGAGGTTGTTACCGGCCCCCTCAGCCCTCTGGATGCTGCTGATACGCTCATCTTCACGCGCGAAATCATTACCCACGTGGCGGCCAAACACGGTCTGCACGTGACTTTCGCACCGCGTCCGTTTATGAATAGTACCGGTTCTTCGACCCATGCACATGTCTCCGTCCACTCTCCCAAATCAACAAAAATCGCCGATGGCCTCTCAACGCACGAGAGAGCGTTCCTTGCCGGCGTCCTAGAGCATCTTCCCGCCGTCGCAGCATTTACCCTGCCTACCTACGCCTCATACAAACGTGTAGCAGATGGGTCGTGGAGCGGGGGCACGTATGTGTCGTATGGCACCGAAAATCGCGAAGCGCCTGTGCGTCTAACCAATTCAGCTTCGCCTTCTTCCCGTCGGTTCGAGTTGCGGTTCATCGATGGGACAGCAAATCCCCATCTTGCATTGGCGGCGGTGCTGGGATCGGCCCTGGTGGGTATCAGGGACAACTTGGTGCTTGAGTCGCAGGATTGTAAGGAAAAGAGCGCAGCAGAGATGACAGGAGAGGAGAGGCTGGCAATGGGGATTACTAAACGGCTACCATTAGGCGTAGAGGAAGCGGCAAAGAACTTGAGAGATGATAAGGTGTTGACAGAAGTAATGGGAGAGGATATGGTTCGCGCATTTTTGTCTGTTTCTAAGACCTTGGGAGAAGCGTTGAGGCAAGAGACGGACGAGGGGGCACAGTTGACGCGTCTGGTCGAGTTTTACTGAACTTTCTTCATTGGGGTTTGCAGGTTATGAATATTCTGGTGTACAAACATGTTAAAAGGACGCGATTGTGTTCTCATATACAGAAATCTCGAGCAACTAAGGAGGCTGTAACTGATTATCGACACCTCAAGTTAACCTCGAGGTGGCCGGTCAAAGCTGGACATTGTTCGTGCTGTGCCGTAACCTACTTGAATCTTGATTCATACAGAGTAAGTCTCCCACACTTAATTGGCCAAATTTACGATCCCTTTGCTCTCTTTAACGTATTACAAGTTCCAGTATTCACGCTTAATATCATGGCACATATGCCTCAAGCACCTCTTCCAATGGGACCTGATCCCCTTGAAGGCATGCCCTTTACCCTCGAAGATTTCAACCCACGACCTGAGTCGTATTATGCCGCTTTACATTGTGATTGCTTTTTCCCTGCGAAACTGGGACCATCGGCTGCCACGGCTAAAGAAAGGAAGCAGCGCCCGTTTATGACCTCGAGAAGATCGACTGAATCGGTCAGGGCTGGCGCAGATCGAGGTGACATAGATGATGTTCTGGAGTATGGAATTAGGTACGGTGGAAATTGTTTGTCGTCCTGTTCTTAAGCTAAGAATGTAAGATCTCAGACTCACCACGGGCTTGGATGTATCTAAAGATCCTAAAGGAGCTCTGGAGTTGTTCCTCTCCATTGGACAGGGGCATTATCCACCTGAAAAGCGTGCGATTGCCTATAGCATCGCCAGTCACTCAGCCGAATCTCATGTGGGGGAAATAATCAAACTCGCTGACGTTAGGATCTTCACTAATGTCCCATACGAACCTGTCAAAGACGACTATGCCTCTGTTCTTAAAGCTGGGGAATTCGCCAATCACGCTGCACGTTTAGGTCTATTTTCATGGGCATCCGCGACCTTTGTGTACAGCTGGGATGGCGGACTATTTGGTAGGAAATGGCGCAAGGACCTGACCTTCGGTGGCTGGAAATACTTTTGGGATGGATACGATGCCTATCGATTAGAGACAGGCACATAAAGGCCCAACATAGGCCGTTGTTCGAAGTGTAATCGTAAGCCAGATATGAAGTCGCTTTTGAAAGCATGTGGTGGTCCCTGTTCGCATGTGAAAAAGACGAAACCCCTGTATTGTAATCGGGCTTGTCAAATCAGTGTGGGTATCATAATCTCCGCCATGGCTAATACTCTCGCTAAATTCTAGACTTAGGATTGGCCATATCATAAACAATTCTGTAACGCTACTTCAGGGATTGATATGAGCCCGTTCTATAATATCTCTGATGATCTTATCAAGGAAAGAGAACGACGATTAGTTCGCCAAATTTCAGGCTCCTGACTATCATTGAACATGTATGTTGGAATTGTAAATATTATTCTTAGACGCAAACAGATCACATCTCCTCCGTTTTCAGACGAACACATGAAACGGGTCAAGGATTTTTGTTGAGAAAAACGAATCTTTTCTTAGTTATGTCCCTATCCTTGCCTTGCGTGTTTATCTAGGCTAGGGTTATGAACTCGTGACATGTTGGTGTTGTATATATGCCTCATTTCTCAACAAGTTGACATGTCTTCTTTCAGAGTGTGGGGCGCTTACCTGAAGACCGGCCCGTTATTATGAGTAGGGCCATAGTGAACACGTTCCTGATCAATCGAAGGAACTTTCGACTTTTCCGCCCCTTTCGAAGCCTCATGTGTCGTGGCGTGTGGGAAGCTTGTGGTTACTTGCACAAACTGGGTCACCCCTACTGTTCTAACGCCCCAGTCTACCCGACGACGTACGACAGACGACTCCATCGATAAGGGAGTTATTTTATTCAGCAGTACATTCCCAATGCTTTTTTCACGAAACGCCAGAGCCTTCCGCAGCTGTGCACAGAGAAAAAAATGCAGCGCCCTGGTTTGACTGGAAACAGATTGATTGAATTGGTGAAGGTAGTCGCAGATCAAAGGGGTGTTGGCGATATTCTTAAATATGGAATCAGGTATGATAGTATTAAATCAGTTCAATTCCAAATCGACCATTATATATTCCTCAGGCTCGTCAGTGGTGTGTACGCGACTAGAAATATCGACAAGGCATTTCGCCCGTTCATCGCTACTGAGGAGAGACCTAATCCACGTGATACGAGTGCACTCGCCTACAATATTGCAAGCTCATTCGCTAAATTTCTCAATGTGAAAATCATGTGTATGTCTAGCTTGGAGCTTAATACGGCTGCCGGAAAAGGGACCAGTTTCCGACCTTAGATATCTGGAGAATACATCAACAAGTCCGCCTACCTAGGAATACTCTCCTAGGCACCCCTAATTTTCACGCACTTCTTGGATGGTAGGCTGCCTACAAAAAGAGTCAAATACTGGCACACGAGGGCTAGAAGGATTTTTGGGCGGTGTATGCGAGGTTTTGTGAGGACACGAAGATTCAATGATTAAGGGGAAGTCGTTGTGCGAAATGCAATACTAAACCATCCATAAAGTTACCCTTAAAGCTTCGCGACGGTGGTGCTTGCTCAAAGTGTTGTGTGCCCCTCACCATCTATTTTTCGAGGTTCCGGGTATTTACCACGCAATCACGAGAAATACCTTCTAACGTAGAGGCTAGAACTGACAGGTGTTGGTATTGCCTCGGAATTGCAGATAATATTGGATGAACGGCAAGTTCCGGTGGGGGGGTGTCCGCACAGCTATGGCTATTTTGACTCAACTGTCAACTCTCCATATCATTTCATCTCTCAGCTAGTATTGACGTGTCAATAATACCAATCCAGTAAGTCCAATGAACGGACTGTGCAAAGGGCTGTAGCTGTAAGCCTGTATACTAAATTGCCCAGACACAAGACACTTATCGATCCCTTGACAATCCATTCAGATCGCTGATCCAGCTGCACTTTAAGATTGATATTATGCCGTCTCTCCTGTTCGTTCCTTCACTTCAACACGTATAGGGTGAGTTAATCTAAATCATCTTATGCACCCATTCTTGAGCGGCCCTTTCGTGTTAGGCTGTGCCATACTAGACATCATGATGATTCCGAGTGAAGAAGATATATGGGAAGTAAAAAAAAGGAATCTTCTTGCTTACTAGGAGGGTGGACCAAGGTGGGTTGTGCACAGCAAGCCTTTCTGCCCGAATAACCTCGGAGGCGAAATGAATCCGAAACTAGAACTGATGAGGCGAGCATGGGCGCACCCTACCCCAATATTGTCATGAAACTAGGTGCAGCAAGCCAATGCCATCACCCAAGGAATGAAACCGTCAAATTTCCGCTCTTGTTCTCCTATAGCCCAAACCATAACAAATATGCGACGAGTCAACTAAAATAGTACAAAAGTTTGCCGGCCCGCCCAAACTGCCGATTAGTCGTATAGCTCGGCCGCCGCACCCTGGTACGACAGAGGAGTCATTGAGGTTCCGGAAAGCCTGACGACGAGAGAAGCCGTCGTGGATGACCAAGCTGCTTCTCTTGAGAACGCATACAGAGTGGACTGAAACATCTGATACGGTCACTGATAGTCTTGATCGTAATGGACGGTCAAATTTGCAAATCAATGATCTAAAGTCAGTACTGTAAAACTCTTTTGCAGGCCTTTCGAGCCCGGGCCGATGGGAATAGAGCTGACGAATAAAGTACAGCAACCTGGGGCCTCTGGACAACGTACATCACCCCCCTTCCCCCACATCTATCCTCACAATGGCCTCCAACCTCGCCCTTGCACCACTACCAGACGAGAAGAGCCAGCCAGGTCCTTTGGATGATACCAAAGTTGATACAAATTCATCAAAAGAGGAAGCACCCCTTGAACCCTTGGCCCAGACGCGCAAGCAACTTTTGACTGAACGGATCCAGTTCGCTACACTGTGTTGGAGTATTATCGTGACTGGGTGGAATGATGGGTCAACTGGGCCGTTGATACCGCGCCTACAAGTGGTGTACGGCGTAAGCTCGCCCTTTTGAATGATCCCCAAACATTTATTTTCCTTACGGCTGCATCTAGATTGGGTATGCAACTGTGTCATTACTCTTCATCTGTGCGACAATCGTCAGCAACTTCATTATTTTTTCGCTAGGTAGTCTGTTAACCATTAAATTACAGGGGTTTATCACGGGGGCATTTCTGAACGTCCCTTTCTCCGACAAGTTTACGTTTGGGCAGGTGGGTTTTCGGTTCATCACAATCAAATGTAATAGTATATCATACCTGTGCTTAGCTCATGGTTCTGGGGGCATTTCTGCAAGCCATCGCATATGCAATCTCTTCAGCTGCTCTACCCTTCCCAGTTCTTTGTGTTGCTTATGCTATTAATGGAATAGGCATGGCGCTGCAGGTAAGCCCTATGAGCACCACCCTTTCTTTGGATTGACCCTCGAAGGATGGGCAAGCGAATGGATACATCGCGACACTAAAACGCAAGCCAGAGAAGAAAATGGGAATTTTGCATGCCGCTTATGGTTAGAACTCATATTTCGTTGGATATACCGTTATTGATTATCGATGTCGTCTATAGGTGCAGGAGCTATGCTCTCTCCCCTTGCAGCTACTCAATTTTCGAGAATGACCCGTTGGTCTTTCCATTATCTTGTCTCTTTGTCTTTGGCACTCTCCAACACAGCTCTTTTAATTGTGGTTTTCCGGTTAAAATCGGGTGATGGTCCGTTTGTTTGACAGAATATAATTGTGATATTTTATGCTCACAAATGCTTCACATAGACTGCTTGGTTGATGTTGGACAAGAAGCGACAGAGAAGCAGAAGAGTAGTGAGAGCAGCCTCCGGCAAATTTTATATTTGAAATCTGTACATCTGCTGTCGCTCTATATTCTCGTGTATGTCGGTGTGGAGAGTACTATTGGAGGTACGTATGACGTTGTTTCCTACATTATTGACAATTTATATTTTTCTATCTGCCCAATATAGGCTGGATAGTGACGTACATCCTGCGTGAAAAACATGGAAATTCATCTACTGGTTACATCGCGTCGGGGTACTATGGTGGTACATTCAAACCCTTTTCTCTCTGGATAATTTAATCATTTTTTAACTAAAGGAATAATGATCGGCCGTGTTGCCCTACTTAAGGTCAATGAGAAGGTATGCTCGTAGGCACGGAGAACAATGGACTATAATGTTAATAGGTTGCGCTACACAGGTTGGCGAACATCGCGTTTTGTTTTATTATTTCGTAATAGCTCTCGGGTAAGTAACATCGTTCCATTTAACTCCGCGACGTCGTTGCCAACACCACAGATCCAACAGTTTGGAGTTCATAATTTGGTTTGTTCCGTCTCTTATTGGCGGCGCTATCGCGGCGGCCTTTCTCGGACTCGTTCTTGCACCTTGGTATCCGGTGGCGATGAATGAGGCCGCCCGTATTCTACCACAGTGGTTGCTTGCTGGGTCAATGGGTTGGATAGCAGGCTTTGGACAGGCCGGAAGTGCATTGTTTCCTTTCATAACTGGGGCCATCTCACAAAGAACGAGTATCCGAAGTTTTCCACCAATGTTGGTATTAACATTTTTCTGTGAGCTGACGACTAATCGAGGTTGATGTCATAGAACCGTCGCTATGACGGCCTTTACGATTGTAATATGGGCCGTTGTTCTCCAGATTAGCAAACAGTCCATGGCACGCAGGTTATGAATTTTGAAAACCGTCTTCAAGTTAGAGAAAATACACACGCGTTTTGGGTCCGAGAAGGCGGGAGGCTGGTCTATATACAGCCGCAAATACTGTCCCTGATAATCCTAGAATCTTTTGACAGCGTAGTGCAAAATAGAGTTGAATAAGTAGGTGATAACTGAGAATTCTATTTATAGAATGCCCGAGGACGCGTTCTACACGTGGAAAAAATCAGCACTGCTTTACCTAATATTCGCCTATTGATTAGTAGTATTAAATCTTTTCAACCTGAACTCGAATCAACATCTTTGAAATCAAAGCCTCCCACCCAGCCTCCTTTTTGAAAACTTCTGCATGGCGGATGAATGGCATGAAAAAGGAGTTCCAGCCCATAGATCCTCGACGGAGTCAAAGTTAGAGCCTGCTGATCACAATACAGAAGAAAAGGCACACCAGCCTGGACGCCAAAAATTGTGTGAGTGGGCCTGAGTTGGTGCTAGGCGGTTCTATGGTGTTTATATGTCTACTATATAGTATATCCCCTAGGCCCCCCTTGAAACTACTACAATTGAGGCCCTCATGGAATACAGTTATGTAACCTACTAAATATTCTAATCGCTTCCCAGAGACATGATCAGTGACTCGTGAGCTACATTGATAGCAAAGCGAGGGAATGATGACAACATACATGATGGAGCACTTGACGTCTTACGCCCTCGACATCGATGCTCCTCTTTTGTACTCCGATTTTATGAAATCCTCATTATATCGTTTGATGGGCCGAATGCTGACAGTGGCTACGGATTCCAATTGTTGATCAGGTGCGAGTAGCTTTGCAGCATCATATATAGCATTCGATACCTGGGTTTTGTATACTGGTTTCTGGTATAATGACTGACATCTCTTCCCGTCAATGTCATTTTTAGATACCGTCGGATTTTTCCTGATGAACAAGAAGTGATTAATTGTAAGTTCTACGTGGGCCCCATGAACACGTGGTACTATTGAAATGTGTTCTTCTCCGATACCCTAGGGACAACTCAAAGCGCCGATGTCAACCCCGGTTGGGTCCGTCAGTCCCCCTGCGGCGTGTGCCAAACAAAGTTTAGTTAGCCAGATTGTTTAGGGGCTGTAGAGCTGTGAAGGCTTCTTAAGTCGAGGACAACCCGAATTCATGGTCTTCCCTGTTCCTAACATCCTGCTGAATAACCAGGTAATATAGAGCTAATCTCATTGCATCAGGGGATTTGTTTCCTTGAGCTTAAAGTTCTTCGAACCAGCCTTGGAAGGAACGACTTGGCGCACAACACGGAATCACGGTCAAGTTATTTTTATCTTAACAATCAACTTGGCGTGTCCTGATGGGGTTCAAAGGCTCGTATAAGGCCCAGATCTCTACTACTAGGGCTTCCCCACATACAACGACTCCTTGGCTCCCAGCACGCGCTGATACAATGCCGGCGCCGGCCGCGTACAGGCCAGATGAGACAGACAAGCAGATTTTTTCAGAGCATACTTGGCTACAGGGTGCCTTTCTCGCAGCTGTGGCGTACGGTATGCAGGTCATCCTTTATTCTATGTCCTGTTACCTGCTCGTCAGGCATCGAACGAGCACCAATTCCACCAAAAACATTGGATTAACCGTCTATATCACCATTCTTTTTACCCTCGGCACTCTTTACATTGCCGCGCTACTGCAATTTACACAGGAGTCGTTCATTGATGGGCGTAATATACCAGGGGGTGCGGATGCATATGAAAAGGTCATGTTCTCGAGTCCTATTGACATGCTTGGAAATGTCACGATGGTCATACTCACATGGATGTGTGATATAATCAATGTATGTCACAGGGCCATTTTATCCTAGGATGCGACTGACGAAGGCCGTATCGATCCCAGGTGTGGAGATGTATTGTAATATACCAAGGCTCGAGAGTTCCTGTATGGATAGTAAGCGTTGTCCCTTTCACGATGTATTTAGCATCAATTGGTAAAATCTCTATTTTCTGAGTACTCTGCAACTCAGTTTACATTTCTTTGCAGTGCTAGGGATCTTATTCCTCAAGCAAATCGGTTCTGGAACACAAACGCCATGGCAAGCCCACGGAATCAACTATACCAGCCCATATTATTCCATGTCCCTCGCGTTGAATATACTAGTCACCATCATGATTGTCACCCGACTTTTCCTCTGCCGCCACCGCATTAACCGAGTAATGGGTCGATCTCATGGGACACAATATACCTACCTTGCTGCAATGATCATCGAGTCTGCTGCCATATACTCCACGTTCTCTCTGTTGTTCCTCGTTCCATTTGCCTTCCAAAATCCCCTCTCGCAGCTATTCTTGCAGGCACTTTCTCCAGTACAGGTATGTGCTCTTATGTCTATCCTTTAATAGCACTTAAATTATTTTTTGCTCAGAATGTCTCTACCTTCTTGATTATATTCCGAGTTGCCCAGGGTAAGGGATGGACACAAGAAACTATCAACGCGACCACAGTAACTACGATTGGTAGTGCCGGGTCACCCATTCGCATCCATGCGGTGAAGTCAGTATTCACTGATGCCGATCTGGGTAGGGAGAATACGGCAATTTTTGCGAAACGACAATCTTCAGCGCCGAGTGTGGAACTGGCCCAGTTGAAAAAGGTTCGGACTACTGGATCCCAAATACCTTAATTTTGTACGTTTTCAGAAGGTACATGTGTAGTAGTAATGTCTTCTGTATAATTGTAAATATACCCCTCATTTGTAACTAACAACTTTTAACTTAAGTTTCAGAGTTAAGGTTCAGGGATATTATATAAAATTCAGATCCGTAGGTTTAACCCTCCCACACCCCCTTCTCGTCGTCACTTCCCCGGTCTGCATCGACTTCTTTTTCTGCTTGATTGCGTATAGTCTCGACAGGTCCCTTGAACCAATACATCCCACCATATTTGGGGAAAAAGTAATAACCAAGCGACAGTGTTAGTATACCTCCGACCACCACCACAGTGTAATTCATGGAATGCGAAGTCGGAAACGGCGTAGCAGGGAAAAGGAAGACGATAATCATGAACAGCATATATGCTGATGCAACGAAAGCGACGGGGGCACTCTAAACAATTCAGATCTTTAGAATATTAATAATGAAGAACACGACCAAGGCCTACCAAACGCCCTAAATAGAATGGTCCTGGTTCGAACTTCGTCCCTCCAACCCAACGAGCGACGATTGGAGTGGTGAAACCGATATACTGGCACACCACCGACATAGTGAACACTGCGCTTATAGCGAGCGGGCCAGCGAAGGATATCAGTCCCAGGAGAAGGGACATGATAGCAAGGAAGAATACTGCGTTAACTGGAGTTTTAGTGCGCGGGTTAATGTTGTATAGGACGCCAGAAAATGGAAGACCGTGATCTCGTGAAAATGCGAAAAGTTGGCGGGAACCGGCGATAAGCTACGTAGAGTGTAATAAGAAAAAGAAAGAATAAAGTGGAAACATGCAAACATAGTCCATTCCCGTCATCCACAGGGTTATCACTATAAATGCCCAGATAGCAAGGGTTCCTTTTTTTCCTACACTGTTGAAGAATATCTAAAATTTTTGAGCGAAAATTAACTTCTTTGTTACCATTATACGTGTAAGTAGGCCCACCGTAGCTAGTGGCTGGCCAATGGGGTTTCCAATGATTGATCCTAGATCATTCCCAATATAAAACGCCACGACGATGTTAACAACTGCTCACAACCGTTAATCCCGCAAACGAAACAAACAAACATACAGACATACCCCATCCAAGTACAGAACCCAATATCGTAGCCGACAATATAGCAAACGGCACGGCACGAGGTGCGTTTCGTGCCTCTTCACTGATATGAACACTCGTGTCGAAACCCGCTGTGAGAGACCGATCTCAGTTTTCCTACCGGTGAATTTCACTGAAGGAATATTCACTCACCAACTGTCCAAGCGGGCGCCAAGAAACTCAAAATGAACGCATATCCATTAGGCCACCCAGATACTAACAACAGGACCGGAAGGTCAGTCGTACCAAGAGACATACTGGATGGATTTGTGGAGTTACCGTTTTCAAAATGACCAAATGCGTATGCAGGGGTGTTGTGTAGCGCCGAGGGTGTCGATGCCGGGAGAGCTATGATTACGATCACGAATAAACTGGCATCGAAGATTTAGAGAACATCTGCCTAGAACAAATAAAGTACTTACGCAATGTTCAGGAAAATAAAGAAATGTTGGAGCCTGGCGATGAGTTTCGTGGCCATACTGGCCATGATGGCATGTATAACTAAAAGCGCACAATATAAACCGCTAGTGGGAATATTAAACTTGGTACGGAGGTGAGAAAATTTAAAGATGCTTTACTAGACTTGGGCGTTGGTTGCAACAAATTGGCCGTCAGTCCCGATGTTAGCGGCTGCCATAATTTGCGTCGCAGCCCCCCAATCCACACTTGCTAGCCCAGCAATATATGCCGACGTGTTTATATCTACCCGGAAGGTCGTCAAGATCGAATGTAGCGGGTGTGCTGGCTTAACGTACAACCGATAAGCCAGGATAACAATTTTCTGTACTTGGGGGAAGAGAATTGGAACGTCCAGTAGTATAAACCTCCGGCGGTGGGTGCAGCTGACCCAAGTTCCGCCATGGCGAGCGCGACAACGACGAGGAAACAAGCGCAGGTAAACCACTTGAATCTAGTGAGATTTCCCTGAATATTTCCTTTGAAAAGATTACGTACACCCCATATCATGGCTGCTGGCCCTCCATATGGAATTGAGAACAGTAGCACTGCTCTGTTAGTGGGAACATTGGATGCATAATGTCAATATTAAGGCAAGTACGGCGTACGCGATGGATTGAACAACGCCAACGATGCTGAACGAAAGTGCAAACAATTCGATTCGACTAAAATCTCGTTTAAACTCTTGTTTATACCCTAGTCTAGCAAGGAGTTCTTCGTCGTTAACATCCTTTGAGACGGGTAGTGCATGTTGTTTGGTGTTAAACGAAGCCATCGCGCAGTAGTGTATCGAAACAAGGGTCCACCCAAGGGAACGCCTTGACGTTGACTGATCGAATTATAATCAGTAGGCAATGTGGTGATAAAGTGTGGGGATCTAGCTGCCGCTCTTTTACTTAATCACGAGAGCTATGTATAGACGATGTCGAAGTTTGTACATCAGTACATGTGATGTGCCACACAAGGGTCGTCGATAACAACTGTGGGATGTTGGGGTTCGTTTGGGGCGGCGGTGGCAACTCTGGCGTGATGGGAATCCTGCAGATGGAGTGGGACCTGCCAGTGGATTGGTTAGATGGATTATCACTTGTCTTCTCGTTTTTCCGGGGTTGGGAGAGCAAGGCCGCCCTTCGGCCACTTATCAAGCTTTTGAATGCCCATATTTAGGCGGCCTCGAGTATTTAGCAGATTTCAATAGGGTGAGCAGGTCATGAGAAGTTCGACAAGCTACTTAGTGGCCATAGAAACGCTACGTGACCATAAGTACGAGTACGAATCTGGGGATCCTTCAGGCGTTGCGGCGCAAATCACAACATTAACTTCTATGATGGCTGGAGGCAGAATAGTATAAAGAGTTTCATCAGCCCGGTAGGTCTTTGGATCGGAGGAAAAGTCGTACCGGGCGTGATAAGCCATACAGACGCCCGTAATTGACAAGTGGTATATCGGATTCATTCCTGGATTCAAGTTTGTCTTACATAGTGGTACTTGCATCCTGTGGACATTTTAGCGTATCTTGGCCCGCGCAGATCTACAGGCAGATTTAAAGGAGACCAGGAGAATATGTTTACTCGCTGAGCAAAAGCCTATATTAAACTTGTTAGAGCATGAGGCAAAAGACCGACACCTGATAGAACGAGCGAACAGAAGACAAAGGAATGAATACTGATCCGATTAGTGATCAGTGTTCAACGTTCAATAATGATACGTAATTACACGTAAATAAGACCTTTTAGTAAGTCTAATTGCGGGCTTTGAAACTTACTGGCTCACATGTAAATTCTACAATGGTTCTGAACGCTCCTTCATCAACGGTCAGAATCTCAGAACCTCATCATTTGATTGCATCCAAGTAGCCTACGTCTTGACGCAGAGCATGCTTAGGGTCTCGATCATGATAAATTATCTATCGGCCGTTGCTGGCGTCTTCAGGGGGGCGACGACTCCCAGATTTTAAAAACCTGACGGGAGGCTTTAGCTTCATTGTTCCCTCCCTCAAGGCCTCATAGCTCAAGCCATGGAGTACACTCATGGTATCACTTACACGCCGGATAATATCAAATCAACGACGACATTTCGGCCTACTCTCAAGAATATAGCAGATAATACCCTCGGCGTTTGTAAGTCAAATTCTAGGTTTCACCAATGATACCAAGCCGCCAACAATTTATACAGCATATGTTCATCTCTATTGGGTTGATCTCGCCAATACCCGCCGAAGTCGTATAATACCTATTGAATATTTCAGGGAGCTCATGCAATCCCGCCGGCCAGGCGTACACATAGCGAAGGTCGGATTAGGCCTTGTCTACCTGATGATGCCGGAAGGTTTTTCTGGACTCGGCGAGTACCTGTACACCCCGGATCCTCGCACCATGCGTGTTTTACAGGGAGTCAGTAGAGATAATGTTTTGGGCGTCTTTGGACGGTTTGAGGAGAAAGATGCGCGTGGTAGGGATAGTGTAGAGGTTTCTTTGTGTCCAAGAACTCTGCTTGGGAGAATCATTGAGTACGTTTCTTATTCTATGATGGAGTTTCTTGGGAGTTGAATTTGAATGCTACACAGTGAAGCGAAAAATGCTCATGCGACAGAGTTCTTAGTCGGTTTCGAAACCGAGTTCATCCTTCTCAAATCTACCGATCCTGTTGTTCCTTCCAACGTCCACCAATGGTCCTCTACCACCGCTCTTCTCCTGGGTTCTCCAGAAGCCAACATCCTCACAGAGATAGGTGATGCCCTTCGTGGTAGTGGCATTCCACTCCAACTTCTTCACGCAGAAGCTGCACCAGGGCAGTATGAAGTCGCTACTGGTCCCCTCAACCCTCTAGACGCTGCTGACACGCTCATCTTTACGCGCGAAATCATCACTCACGTGGCTGCCAAACACGGTCTTCGCGTGACTTTCGCCCCGCGTCCGTTTATGAACAGTGCTGGCTCCTCAGCTCATGCACACGTCTCCGTCCACTCGCCCAAGTCAACAAAAACTGCAAATGTCCTCTCGACACACGAGAAAGCCTTCCTCGCTGGGGTTCTAGAACATCTTCCCGCCATTGCGGCGTTCACGCTGCCCACCTACGCATCGTACAAACGCGTAGCTGACGGGGCTTGGAGTGGAGGTACATATGTGTCGTACGGCACCGAAAACCGAGAAGCGCCAGTGCGTCTGACCAATTCAGCCTCGCCGTCCTCCCGCAGGTTCGAGTTGCGGTTCATCGATGGGACGGCGAATCCCCATCTTGCGTTGGCAGCTGTGCTTGGATCCGCCTTGGTAGGTATTAAGACCGATATGGTGCTAGAGTCGCAGGATTGCAAGGAAAAGAGCGCAGCGGAGATGACAGGAGCAGAGAGGCTGGCAATGGGGATTACCAAGCGATTGCCGCTAAGTGTGGAAGAAGCAGCGAAGAATCTAAGGGGGGATAAAATATTAACACGGGTGATGGGAGAAGATATGGTTCGCGCGTTTTTGTCTGTTTCCAAGACCTTGGGAGAAGCGTTGAGGCAAGAGACAGACGAGGAGGCACAGTTGACGCGTCTGGTCGAGTTTTACTAAACTGTTTTCATTGGAATTTTCAGGTTACGAGTCTTCTGGTGTACAAATATCTAGACAGAACACGATGGTAATATCAGTTATTAAACGATACTTGTGACGTTATCAGCAACTTCTCGATTTCGGCATGTGATGATCGGCCCGGGCCGGATACTGTTCACTGAGGCCACGACCTACAGTCTCGTGAGTCCCACACGTTTGCCCTATCCGAGATAACTGTGACGCGAGGAACGAACGGATCACAGTTATCGTAGGATAAGCAAAGAGAGTGATTGAGTGAAAGATCCCAGTCCTCCCCGAGCCTCGTAGAGGCGTGGGAACTTTAAGAAGCACGCGTGCGCCCACTACGAGGGCCGCGTTCGACGTTGAGCGCACAACGCCTCAACATTATCTCCCTGTCGCAAAAGAAAGCATTTATCAAATTTCTTTTCCCCACCCACCGTCCCTCTGTTTTATGCTTGCAGCATTTGGTATAGTCTGGATTAGCGTCCGTCGAAATACGGTCCTATTTGACTTATCCCTTGTGCTCAGAACCTTCTCACTTCTTCTTTTCAAGCTGAACTGATCATTTCAGAGACTTCAGAACTCAGTCAGAAACCAGAATTCTTTCTGCTTCAAAAGTTCTTTCAGTCAGCTCAAGAAGTAAAAACCGAAGGTTCTTCCCAACACACGGAAATTCGGATAAAACATAGATTTATTTAGAATTTCCGAATCGCGTGATTTATCTTGGATTGATCTAACGGCTACTTAGCTTATCACTTCTCCTCCAGCATCGGGGCTTCAAGAATCCCATCAGGCATGACCAGCATTTTAAGCATGCCCCTCAACATCGATCTTAACGAGCCACCCGAGCTGTTTTATGCGACGTCACATTGTAATTTGTTAGTGCCTTTTTCCCGCAAAGCTGGGACCCTCAGCCGCCTCGATTGAAGAAAGGAGGCAACGCCCGTTTGAAACTTGAATGGTTGGACTCACTTGTGGGATGCGTATGCCAAGTTCCGTTTACGGACAAGCACACAAAGAACGAATGCAGGTCGTTGTTCGAAGTGTAATCATAAGCCAGAGATGAAGTCGCTTCAGAAGGCATGTGCTGGGCCTTGTGTACGTAGGAGGGGAACAAATCCTTTGTACCATAATCAGGCCCGTCAAGTTCAGGCGAGTGCTAGATTGTATTCTGAACAGCTTTTGACGCTAAACTGAAATTAAAGGATTGGTTATAACCACAGCCACTAGTGACTCATACCTGATATACTCCTGGCCATTTCAAGGATGGTGTCGTCACTGATTTGTTTGGAGTCTCCTGTATCATGGTCTCGGTCTCTCATTGTATTTATCCATAGTCTGGAGATCACCTGGGACTTCGTACTTCATACCCCGTCAGACCCAACCCAAACTATTATACAACATGCCTCTTGGCCTCGGAATTTCCTGTTCCGACACCCCCTTGCGGTTCTCTCACAAGGCGGTCTAGAAATCGCTTACCTCGTGCCACCTGTAGATTCTTTTCGGAAATAACAGGCGAGAGGAGGATGCTGCCCAACAAAGGACACCAACGGCATCGGCATTTATAGAAATCAGAATATTTTGATCAAGTGACACCGTCATATTACTATTAACCCGAAATCATGACCGAGGTTCAATACCTACTTTTTCAGCCCTCAACTTCTTATGAAGTATGTGTGGGACCGCATTTTCCACACGTGCCCCACACTTTAACTAAAGTTTTGTTCACGTCTTGCTTCTAATCATGATGGGACCAAGCTGCACCACACTGCCTCAAACAGAATAAGTCATCTCCACACTATTTAAAAATCCTCGGGACTATAACTCCACAACGTTAACACCTTCATCGACTTGATCACCATCGATCATCCTCGATGGCCAACACCGTCCGCCATGGTTCTTGTTTGTGCAAGCGCGTCAAGTATGAAGTTACCGGCGATCCTTGGGCATTCTTCGTGTGTCATTGTGGTAACTGCAAGAAGATGACTGGTTCCGCCTTCATGGCGAACAGCCTCTTTAAGCCAGAGGTACATCCTGAGCCCCCACGCTACCCTCTCTTAAAGGATATATAACTAATCCAAACGAACTTCCCAGCAATACAAAATCACAGAGGGAGAAGACCTCATTACTCAGTATCGCGATACTACCACGAATAGTGGCAAACCAAAGATCCTTTCATTCTGTTCTAAGTGTGGCTCGCCTATCAGAATCACCAACGAGGCGCAATTGGTGATGGTAGCACCCACGGGTACCTACGACGATGAAATTCCTTGGGGTAAGGATTATAATACACCATTGGAAACAAACTTTTTACCTTGACCCTTAGATCCTACGAATGAGTTTTACTTGGATAGGAAGCGAAAGTGGATACATGAGATCACCACTCGTGAGGATGGTTGTGTTATTGAAAGCATTTGATATATCACTTAACTCGTATAAGTATTCCATCTCACTGTAATGGCCCCTGAACAGGAAATCAATGTTTTTACCTCGACAGAAAATCATGTGTCGCTTCAGTTAGCTATAATACAGATAGATACCTTTGGAAAACTCTCGCGGACTCAGAGAACTCTAAAAAATTACCTGCATAGATATTAATCAGATATGTAAGCAGGATTTGGGCGGTTCCGCAAAGGTCCCCGATACGGCAGATTTCCGACCTTTTGGACGAATTCCTTTTTTTTTGATACATAAGTTACCAATCAAACGAATTTTGGCAGAAGGTTTCGATGGAGTTTGAGTTAAATAATCCTGCCTGAGGCCTTTAGAATTTTTAAAAAAAACCATGACCCGAAGCTTGAAACAATAACCCACTGGTTGATAGATCTGGGATCAAAATGAACAGTACATGCATAGCTGACCGTAGGGAACCTGGGATTCAAACCAGTACGCTCCTTCATTGTGGTCTCTAAATTTTTGGTATGAGTGACGTGTCGAGCCCGGCTTGCGGCCAATTGGTGTATCGTTTCGCGAAAGGATGAAGAACGTGGAGCGGGAAAATACCCAAAGTGCCAACCGCAAACCTATTTGGAAAGCCATCATGTAATACGCTTGCTGGTGTAGGCAGGGATAGGATTTCAAGATTAGGTGTTATCATTGACAATTGAGCTATGAGCTTGTTAGGTAGAGGAATTATCTATCACAAGGAGTGAATGTTCTACGACAAGTGAGATACCAACTCAAACGCTGAAGAATAGGAAATAACCATCACGTTAGGGCATAAAGGGGGGGAGTGGAGTCATAACGGCGTAAAAGGTCCATGGCATGAAAAGAAACAATGTCCAGAGATGTGGGAGGAAGGTGTTTAAAACAATTAACACTTCCAGTCAGCCTGAATAGCGGTGAGTACATTGTGACTTTGAAAAAGGGAGTGGACTGACAGTGCGTGGAGATGGGGCACCAACACTTTGATAGGCTGGTTTCCCAAGGCATTCTGCCAAGGTTACCAACTTGTACCCAGCACTTTGGAGCCTTTGAATTGCGTACGGGAGAGTTTCGAACCTGGATCAACCCAGTTAGAGATCGCGTCCAAGTAAGGTAAGATTGGAAAGCTTACACAGAGCTTGCTATTTACGTTGAAGGGGATATTAGCGTGTTATATGCGACGCAACCTGACACACATACCGTGAACTTCGTGGTTAAGTGCCAAAATGGTACTTGGGCGGCGGTTAGCAATCTCGTTATAAAGACTCTTTTGGCGGGCGACGCTGGCCCCACGAGAGTCTTCGGAGCTAGAGCGCAATTACACGGTCAGGTATCATTTTGCCAAGCAAGTGGCGTTACTTACTCAAAATCCCAAATAACAACAGATTGCCCACGAATTCCTGATGCGTCTAAGACGAGATTGTTATAGTTGCCGTAAGCTATCGCATTTAGGTCAGGAAAGAAAGTGGAAGTAATAGCATCATTAACGTACGAGGTCGCATGAAGGCAGGATAAGCGCCGGTAATTCGCTGGAGAGCCTCTGGAAGAACAAAGGTCAGATGTGATGACTTTGAAAGATCCGAAAACTCACGTTCAACACGCCACATCTCATCATGAACTTGATAGGATAAAAATTAAGTACATATTGGCGAGCAGAAAGAGAAGCTTACTTTGGTCCCATGTGAGCGTCGAAAGGTCCTTGTGGGCCCAGGTGTGAGATGCCAATTGATGTCCGTTGTCATAAGCATATTTGACTCGTTTGACATTATCTTCGCTGTAGATGCAACCAACTAGAGGGATACAGTAGATGAGACGTGCAAGCAGTAACCTTAGAGAGAAATACTGACAGTTATTCCCATCTATTATCAGGTCTCATTGGAAAAATAATTGACGACAATTGAAAGGCTACGCACTGAAGAAGAATGTGCCTTTCGCGTTGGCAGCCTTAAGGATCTTGCTTACATCGTACCTGAATGTTGCCAAGTAAGAGGCTGATCAATTGTCGGACCGACAAGAAGGATGACGAAGCACTTCGAATGCGACTGACATGTAAAGGTACGGGCCATCGTCCTAGAAAATCAAGATGGTTGGTCAACCATGACCGTCAAGCAAAGGTGGTAAGAGAACTTACAAAAGTCAGTGCCGCGGTATTGGGAACTGTGCAGCGAGTGACGACCTGGGCTCTTGCCCTCTTCTCAGGTTGGGGAACCGCCAGTCCGACAACGGCAAGTCCAAGAACAATGACAGTAGAGATGAACATGGCACTGTACGAAATGAAGAAAGAGCAGGAGAACGTGGGGGAAAGAACCAGTTTTCGAGTATTGAGTATTTAAACTTGTTCCTAGATATCAATTTAGCTCCTTTGATGGGCGAACAGGGTGAACTCATGATATCCGGAGCGATTACAGGCACAGACGATGTCCAAATTTGCAATTATGTCCCGTGTCCCACTCACAGTAATTGACGTCTCCGTGTGGGTAGATGTTAAATTGCCCTTAGAAAAAATCCGTGCCATCCAAAACAAAACGGGGAAGACGAATGGTAAGTTTTAGCACTTTCGCATGCATCCAATCCAAGCGAGAGGGAAGTACGACATTCAACCTTCAACAGGCGAGATGGAAGACCGTCAGTACACGGCCCGCACAGGAGGCGGAGCCAAGCTCGAGAAATATCTTGGCGTAATTTTGTGGTGAAATTAGGCCGCCGTGGGCAAGCAGAGTTGGTGCCCTACGCCACATTCTGTGTCTAGTTAGTGAATAATTTCTAGATGTGTGCTATGTGTTACTGAAAGCTTGAAGACGGGGTTTGAGGTCCTCGAGCTTAACGTGGCGGATCATGATGATAGTTGACAGTGGCGGGTGAGTTTGGGTTTCTGATGCGGAAGTAGCCGCGACGGAGTGCGAATTTTCTTTTCCAAAGTCCCAGCACGACTGTTCATCAGATAAAATTCACAAACTGCGGACAAGTTCAAGCCACTTACTTTTCGTATCCGGAAGCCAACTTCAACATGGAGGTGAATGGCTCGACGGAAGTGTGAAATCCAAAGCAAATATTTGTCAAATTCGACACTGAATATGCAAATGTAGAAAGTCCTACACCTCCTTATGCGAGCACGAAGTACATGGGCCTGTTCATTGACCCAAGTGCAACTGATGGAATGCCCATAACTCGATCTTTACCGCCAAGATGGAAAACCAAAGCGTATCGGACTGGGTGTTAACGCGGGAACTTATTTAGAGCCCTTGGAATGTGTGCGTGTGCAACCTAAGAAGCATCTTTCCAAATACTCATTTAGAATAGGTGCCTCAAGGTCTCATAAACTGAGTGTCCAGACTCAAAATCATGTTCAAAATGCAGAGGTAGAGTGAGTTTATAACATACTCGATTCTCGTTCATTTCCCTTTGGTAGCCGCTCAGCACTAAGCATTCGGTTCAACAATAACCTTTCAAGGCCAACATACTTGAAAAGTTATAGGCATCCGGGTGTTCAGAACCATACCCTCAGGGATGCATATATGTGAAATTTTGATGCAGGAGGTCCCCGAACGCCTATTTCATCAAACGAGACATTGAAAATGCATGGGTCTGTTATTGCAATCACCGGGCAGGTTTGAGATATGGTATCATTAGTTTTAGCCGATACGTAAGTAATTTGTAGATATCTCCTGACCTGCCGTATGGATGATGGGTAATACCTCGCGTAATGAGATTCCTGTTCATAACTCTGAGTTTTCTGATTTTTTTTTTCTAAAATAGATCTGGGTGTTTACAACGCACGGCCGTCTATCTAGGGTGCGTTTTACTTCAAGTCCATGGTAAGTCTGTTCAGAGGATATAAATTGGAGAATCTTTGAGCTGGCATTATCTCTGGGGACTTCTAAATATATGGTGGCCTGCCTCATTTCTTCTTAACTTAAGATACCGGAGCAACGATCAATGAGAGCTCCGCGTTCAGACATGCCCGCGCCTCCCATGGGAGTTTCGATCTAATGCTATTCTTTCCCATTAGCGTCAACACCGGCCCGATCCCCATGGCCTCGTCTTCGAAAAGTATAAAGCATCAACAACATCCCACAGGAAACCTCATCTCCTCTTTTTCTTCGCAGTACAAATACCACCCGACCCTAAGGCTATGTCAACGCCTACTCTCTCTAATGATCAGGCTCGGGATGATCCAGGCTTGATTGAAACAAAGCATTCTATGGACACACCATCCTCGACGGTTGTGGCGAACACGATTCAAACAAGAGAACAGCTTTTGACAGAGAGAATTCAGTTCATCGCGCTGTGTTGGGGTATTATTGTTACTGGCTGGAACGATGGATCCACGGGACCCTTGATACCACGAATCCAACTCGTGTACAATGTGAGTACCTCTATCCTATGAGCTAATTTTTCTCAGGCATATAATAGATTGGATATGCTTCTGTTTCTCTGCTTTTCGTCTGTGCTACTATTGTCTGTATCTTATAACTTGTATTTTTTTCATGTCTTACCAACGGTCTATTCGATGGCTATAGGGGTTCATATCTGGGGCATTTCTCAATGTTCCATTTTCAGATAGGTTTACGTTCGGACAGGTAGATCTCTCGTTTTCTTTTTATTATTATTATTATCTCATCTCCCCTCAGCTCATGGTATTAGGCGCATCTCTTCAGGTTATTGCTTATGCGATATCCGCGGCCGCCTTCCCATTCCCAGCGCTATGCGTCGCGTATGCCATTAACGGAGTTGGGATGGCTATACAAGTAAGTTTTTTCCGTCCCTTGATTTTTCCATTCTTTAAATTAATGTCATATAGGATGGACAAGGTAACGGTTACATCGCAACTATGAAGCGCAAGCCGGAGAAGAAAATGGGTATATATCACGCTGCGTATGGTAAATTCTTTTGCGTTTTCACCTTATTATTGTCATAGATCACGTCGATGTACAGGTGCGGGCGCGATGCTATCCCCTCTTGCCGCAACACAATTTGCGCAAATGACTCGGTGGTCTTTTCATTACCTCGTATCGATGGCCCTAGCATTCTCGAGCTTTGTATTTTTGCTCGTAGTATTTAGGCTGAAATCAGGCGATGGTTTGTTCATCGCGTTCCACAGGAATATCGCTAACGAATTTTGATCAAAGCATGCCTGAGGGGTATTGGACAGGGAGCAATAGAGAAACAAACTAGTAATGAGAGTAGCTTTAGGCAAATTTTGCGGTTACGATCCGTGCATTTGCTATCACTTTACATCCTGGTGTACGTTGGTTTGGAGGCCACTGTTGGAGGTATGCACTGACTATTTCTCCATACTTTTTGGAACCCGGCCTCATCACATTGGTTGGATTATATAGGCTGGATTGTCACATACATCATTCGCGAGAGGAATGGGGGACCATCGTCCGGGTACATTTCATCTGGTTATTTTGGTGGTAAGTTGTCGCCAATTAAATATTGAGCGCGACACAAATAAGTTAAAGGTATAATGATCGGGCGAGTCGCATTGCTAAAGGTTAACGAGAAAGTTCGTCGTTGAACACAAAAATCGAGAACTGAAATAACAACTAACTAAATACTCTAGGTTGGAGAACACGGTGTTCTATTCGTGTATTTCGTAATTGCCCTTGGGTATTATCGTCTGTTTTTATTCACTTTCTGCTCTCGCTAAAGGGTATCTCGGTCAGTTTAGAGCTTATTATTTGGTTCCTTCCGTCCGCCATTGGCGGGGGGATCGCAGCCTCCTTCCTTGGATTTGTTCTCGCGTCCTGGTATCCCGTTGCAATGAACGAAGCCTCACGAATCCTTCCACAATGGCTTCTCGCTGGATCCATGGGGTGGATAGCGGGATTTGGACAGGCAGGTAGCGCCCTATTCCCCTTTATAACGGGGGTGGTCGCTCAGAGGACGAGCATTCGAAGTTTTCCACCCTTGTGAGTTATTTGATGACTGATAGACAGGTAAAAGCTGAAATACCTACCCATAAGGATTATTGGGATGATGATTTTCTCAATAGCCATTTGGGCGATTGTCATTGGCGCTAAGAAGCCTCTCGTGATGACAGGAAGCAAATAGATTTTAGAAGTGCTTCATGACCTAGATTGGCTCCACAGCACAATTTTGGAGCCTAACACTGGAGGAATTAATCTTTTTTGATCATGTAAAAATGATGTAAAAATGAGGGAGAAAGAACAAAATTTCCCCTAGTAAATGTGTAGGAAAAATGTGGAAATAATAATAATAATTCTTGACACATCCCCTTTTTAATACCCCTGAAAAGAGGGTTAATATTTTAGTCAGGTGAAACTGTGGGCAAAGGAGCTAAAAAATTGCAAGTTTTTTTTGGAATTTTCCCTTTGTTTTGCCCAGGAAAAAGATAATTTTTTGCCATCCTTTCTCTGCATTTTTCCCAGGGGAAAAAAGAATGCCTGTCTTCTAGGGTGACCTATTAAAGGGGGGTGTGTCGGGGATTATTATTATTATTTCCACATTTTTCCTACACATTTACTAGGGGAAATTTTATTCTTTCTCCCTTATTTTTACATCATTTTTACATGATCAAATAAGATTAATTCCTCCAGTGTAAGACATATTATATATATATTACATGACCCATGCGTACTACTACTAGTATATGTGCCTTCACCCCTGTAAAACCAGGTAAATGATGGACTGTGGAAGACTGGGCATAGCCATTCTGTACTTAAAGAGTGTCCAGCTCATATGAAGTCAGTTTTTTAAGTACCAGCTGTGCTATACATGGCTCATTGAATCAATAGAGAAGATAGGCTGGGGTGGTACTCCACATTGTGTTACAGTTTCTCCCTTCGGACTATACCTTTTCCCTTATCTTTCTTCCTTTACTTATCATCATATCTTGCATAGTCTAATCTTTGGACTATCTCTTCTTCCCATATCTCCTTATCCCTCATTTCGTTCTCATCAACTCTATTATTACATTCATATCTCACATCATTACTCAGCGCCATATTTATACTTACCAATAGCACTTATCCCTCTTCAAAGCATTACTCATCATGCTTCTTTGAGCCTTGTATATATATACCCCATAATGTAGTAGATAGTCCTCAGCTTGACCTAGCTGAATATACCTTATTCTCTACAACTCGACACTCAGCTCAATCCTACTCGCCTTAGAAGGGGGTAGTACATCTCAGATCCAGAAGACAGACTCGTCCTTTATATCAGGAAGTCTATAGATGTCAGACTTATTGTCGACAGTCTCATTGAACCGATTGATTAGATCTTGATCTAGAGGATAAGACCCAACAGCTGTAACATTAAGTAGTACTTTTAATACCTGACTTCCCCTTCTAGCCTTGGTAGATGTGGTGCATGTCAGTGTGGCAAGGCTTTGTCTCCTGCCAAAACTCTTCCCCCTCCCAGTAATTACTTTGTAAAATGTTGAGTAAAAAAAAATGATACAGGTATGAGTGGAGAAATGTGAAGAAGTACACACATGCAAATGCAATTCACAGTGTGTGTGTGCAAATATAACTGCAAGGCAAAAGTAAAAGGGGCAGTCTCCTTGCAGGATCTTATCTTGTGGCTTTCCCAAGTATGGGATCACCTGTAGATCTATTCTGACTCTTTAGCAAAGTCATACCAAAGCTAAACCAATCTGCCTCTATTATAATTGACTCTGCTCTCAGTGGAACTTGACAACAGACTTGACACAAGTTCTACATACAATACCTAAATCAGGTTACAGTCTTTTGTAATGTCATAGCTGAGAGACAAAGTACACTATTCTGGTAGTGCAATATACAATGTTCTCAATATCATTAAATATCATCCATACTAGAGTTGGATCAGGTGGAAACATGCCAGCTTTGGCATAATTCAGTACATCTGCTTTATAACTTACAACTTGTACCTCCCAATGGTTGTTGAAATCATGAACCATTTAGTTTTGCAGGGAGTTGAGTCACCAATTGGTAAGTTCGTAGTTTCTATAAGTTTTCTTTAGCATGTTACAATACGAGAATGCATTTTACACTGTGTCTCAATTTATAGTAAATCATACCTCTTTCAAGTAATCCCCGAAAACTATTTTGGTATCTCCCTACTATTATTCTTAATGCTCTCGGTACATTTTTTGGATAAGGCGCCCATTTGTCTGGGTCTGGAGCATTTGCCATCGCTTGCAAAAGGGGGATAACGGGGGTAGAGCGGGGTCGATGAATAAGAGGCCGAAGTGCTGATATACTGTCACATCGGACTTCGACGTCACATTTGTGACAAAGCCTACGTAATCCGAAAGTGAAATTCAGCTTGAGCAAACTTAAACTGTTTAACGCCAACTATCATCTCCTTCTTCAAGGAAGAATTCAATTATTAGTTTCAGGTATGAATAATTTTATATCTCTTGTATAAAGAGACACTTATTATTGTTCTTAGGTAAACTTGTCGGTGTGCTTTGCAGACGGAAAGCTCGGGGAAAGTTGACGCATGAGTTGGTTAGGCTGGCAGGGCCTTCGACTGGCCGCGGTCCCGTCCGTGCGCCATACATGCAGGCGTTCGGCATTTTCTATTGAACTGAGTCACCGAACTCTTGCAACGTCGACGCCGCTGGCGTTTGCTCGTCCATCTAAGTCACTCTTTTATCCACGATGGATCAACCCCAAAAACGGACCAGACGGAAAACCGATTGTTGAAGAGGTTGAGGAGGAAAGTGCCACACTGGAAGAGGATAAACCATCGGACGCCACAAAACCACCCTCGGAGTCCTCGTCAGATTCTCAGGCTCCTGCAGCTCCTCCAGATTCGTCCGACTCCTCGGACGCTCCACCCTCACCCCCGTCGTCATCTTCTGGTTCCAAATCCACCCCGGCAGGCTCTATAGCAAAACAATCCGTCCCTGAAGTATACCCACAAGTACTCGCGCTACCCATCGCACGCCGACCACTATTCCCGGGTTTTTACAAGGCAGTTGTGATCCGGAACCCACAGGTCGTAGCGGCAATCAAGGACATGATGAAGCGTGGACAACCATACTTGGGGGCGTTTTTACTGAAGGATGAAAATACGGACAGCGACGTTATTACGGACATCAATTCGGTACACCCGGTCGGCGTATTCGCACAAATCACGAGCGTCTTTACGGCATCATCGTCAGGCAAAGATGGTGAAGACAAAGAGGACGGGCTCACTGCTGTTCTGTACCCACACAGGAGGATTAAGATCACGGAACTCATCAAGGCTGGAGGGAAGGCCAAGGTTGAGTCAAATACTGAGGATGACAGGCAAACGGTCGAACCACCAGCACCACAACAAGCAGTCGAAGGTGAGCTGTCTGATTGGTTTTGCTTAAACTTTATCTCAGGACTTTCTTTCAGGCCCCGTGCAAACGGCATTCCTGCACTCACATGACGTGTCAGTGGTACATGTGGAGAACCTGGTAACGAAACCATACAATAAGGACGACCAGTATATCCGTGCATTCATGTCGGAGATCGTGTCAGTGTTCAAAGACATCGCACAGCTCAACCCACTTTTCCGAGACCAGATCACCAACTTTTCCATTAACCAGGTGGCGTCGAACGTGTTTGATGAGCCGGACAAGCTGGCCGACTTTGCAGCGGCCGTGTCGAGTGGAGAGGTCGGGGAGCTCCAAGACGTGCTAGAGAGTCTGGTGGTGGACGACAGACTGCGGAAGGCACTTCTGGTACTCAAGAAAGAGCTTATCAACGCTCAGTTACAGTCGAAGCTATCTAGAGACGTGGATAGCAAGATTGCGAAGCGCCAACGTGAGTACTACCTAATGGAGCAGCTTAAGGGCATCAAGAAGGAGCTAGGAATGGAGAGCGATGGCAAGGACAAGCTGATTGAGAAGTTCAAGGAACGGGCAAGGGAACTCAAGATGCCTGAGGTGGTACGCAAAGTCTTTGACGAGGAACTGAACAAGCTCGCTGGGCTTGAGCCTGCCGCGAGCGAAGCTAGCGTGACAAGAAACTACTTGGAGTGGATCACCCAGGTTGGTACCTACTTTGCTTACTGCCGGGGTACTAAATAGAGGACCTTGCAGATTCCGTGGGGTACACACACACCAGAGAACTTCTCGCTCCCAAATGCACAGCGTATCTTGGACGCCGATCATTATGGGTTGACAGACATCAAATCGCGGATCCTCGAGTTCCTCGCTGTTGGGAAGCTCCGTGGCTCAGTGCAGGGTAAGATCATCTGTCTCGTTGGTCCCCCTGGTGTTGGCAAGACCAGTATCGGAAAGTCCATTGCTGGCGCCCTCGGTCGCAGGTTCTTCAGGTTTTCAGTTGGTGGGCTGACTGATGTCGCAGAGATCAAGGGACACAGGAGGACTTACGTTGGGTGCGTTGCCTTTGCTGCATATGCTGTCTTTAGCATCTGATGTTCTCTTCAGTGCACTCCCTGGAAAGATCATTCAAGCCTTAAAACGCGTCGGTACGGAAAACCCCCTCGTGCTTATCGATGAGGTCGACAAGATTGGACGTGGAATCAATGGTGACCCCGCCAGCGCCTTGTTAGAGATGTTGGATCCCGAGCAGAATAATAGCTTCTTGGACCATTAGTTCGCCTTACTCATCATCGTTCTTGAATCTATTCTAACATTTCTGTTAGCATGGATCTCCCTGTTGATCTCTCCCGTGTTCTATTCGTCTGCACAGGTACGTTACGCCATAAATCCTTTCGACATCATCTCTAATTAAAATGGTTACAGCGAACAACCTTGATACCATCCCTGCCCCCCTTCTTGATCGAATGGAGGTTCTCGAAGTCAGCGGGTACGTCTCGGAGGAAAAGGCTGTCATAGCGGAACGGTATCTCGCGCCTCAAGCTCGTGAGGCCTCGGGCCTCGGTAGCGCTGACGTGATTCTTGAGAGGGAAGCGGTTGATGTCTTGATCAAGTACTACTGTAGAGAGAGCGGAGTCCGGAACCTCAAGAAACATATTGACAAAGTATTTCGTTCACTTTTCTCGTGTTGTAGATGTTGAACGTGGAGTTTATTATAGATCTACCGCAAGGCTGCGCTGAAGGTCGTCCAGGAACTCGGAGAGGAAACATTCCCTGAGCCAGAAGTCGCCACGGCTGCTTCTACTGCTTCACAATCAACGGAGGCCCCAACCGAAAGTACTGAGACTAGTATCCCCCCATCCGAGACTTCGAGCCCCGAATCTGTATCTAATGGTGAATCTATTCCAGACCTCGAGACATCTTCCGAAACGTCCGAGTCAGCCTCCCCCACACCACCTACATCGCCCGCAGACACGACGCCGAACCCATCTGAGGACAACCCTAAAACTGTCACCACCCAACAGCGTAAACCACTTCCCATTCCAGACTCGGTACATGTAAGGATCACCCCCGAGACACTGAAGGATTATGTAGGCCCTCCTGTATACCAGAAAGATAGGATGTATTCTGTACCGCCTCCGCCTGGCGTCAGTACTGGCTTAGGGTATTTGGGCAACGGGTCTGGAGCAGTCATGCCCATTGAAGCCATGGTCAGGGTCTTCCTATCTTTTATGATTATTCTAGGCTGATAAAATTTTTATGTAGAGTATGCCAGGCAAAGGTGGGTTACAGCTTACAGGTAAACTGGGGGAAGTCATCCGCGAGAGTGCACAGATCGGCCTCAGTTGGGTGAAGAGTCATGCATTCGAGCTGGGGATCACAACAAGTGCGGGCGACCAATTTTTGAATGAACGTGACGTCCATGTGCACATGCCTGAAGGCAGTATTGGCAAGGAGGGCCCGAGCGCAGGCACGGCCATTCTCACGGCCTTTGTGTCGCTCTTCACGAAAACAAAGATCAATCCAGATATCGGTATGTGATAATATTTGTCACGTGATATGAGTGTTGAACCTAAATCTATCCGTTATCTAGCCATGACGGGAGAAATCTCACTCGTCGGTCAGGTCCTTCCCGTCGGTGGCCTAAAAGAGAAGATACTTGCTGCTCACCGTGCTGGAATCAAAACTATAATTGCCCCTGCGGCTAATCGTGCGGATATAGAAGAGAATGTCCCTGAGAGTGTCAAGACAGGTATAAGATTTGTCTACGTCGAGACTGTTCGGGAGGTGCTAGACGAAGTCTTCCGCGGGGAGCCAATCATGGAGAGGTGGAAGGATACATTGTCGTAAATAAATTAATAGGTTTGTCCGTTCGCATTATAGATGTCCGAGGGACTGATTGGTTGGCTTTGTGATAGTGGCATATATTTACTAGATGCGCTAAATCACTGACATTGTTTCGTACTGCAACTGTATTTCTTAAGCATAATAATCCCAGCTCATGCTCCTTTTCGCGTATACCTGCAAAATAGACCTCAATCTACAAAGAGTGCATCCATCATCATCGAACAACTGGAAAACTGATGAGTTCAGATGGAGGACAATCGAGGACCAGTACTTGGTTTTACCCTAGGGCGTTCTGGGCGGAAGATCGAGCATATTATACAGGCGCATCACGGCCCCGGACTGAAAATCAGTGGAGAGGTAGTAGGAGGGCCAAAAAACCGAATACCGCAAAGTAGTGCTTAAGACTTAATAATAACTTATAATTAATGATAGTCAGAATTGTGAGTTGCAACGGCAAATGCCGGGTAAATAGAATCAACTCGCTATTTCAACCACACCTCGAGCTCGCAAATTTCCTCACTATATGTATATCTTGTCCTCCCTTGCCTAGGCATTCAAAAAGCCCTGAAAATACATCTCCAAGACTCAAGCAATACAGCACGCTTCCCTTTATAAATATGACAGGCACCTCTACAATTTCAGTACTACTCAGACAGGAAATGCCAATACACTCCGATACATGAGTTTGCAGGGCCTAGGAAAAATCGCAGGATCAATATCAGATAAAATTGTTGAATGGTTCAATTTTGCGTGGTGTAAAATCATCATGAGTGATATCGAGGAACAGTATGTCGCATTTGCTCTTTGCTGCTCTGGTATTGACATCCAACCCCATTTATAAGAAGATTTTCCAGGTGAAAGGTAATCCCATATTCCTCCCCGCCTGGGTATCCGATTCTTGGAAGAAGGGCCTTTCGATATTCACAAATGAGCGCTGAGCACGCTGCTTCTTTCGTATATTGTGATATAATCCAAACGGGTGTCGTCTGGCTATTGGAGCATAGGATCTTTAGCGTTTGTGTAGAAAGTGTCATAGAAGGAAGTGCCATTCCAATGAGGTTTCAAAAGGCTTCGGCATTCCACGCCCATGGTTGTAACACATAGCCATTCAACAAACTGCGACATTCCCCTCACCACCTTTCGGCGCTTCTTCCCTCGCACCACCCATAATCCTAGTCAACCCCAACAACTTCCCTTCGTGCACGGCAGAGCGATTGAGTTTCTCCACCCGCATCCAAACAATATTTCAAGTGTCGAGATACTAGTACTGAGGACTGGCCTAAAGACAACTCAGTAGATCAAAAATTTTAACTGGTTTGGGAAAATGTTCCGCACCCTGAGGATATACCTACTGGAGGCGAGTGGTTATCGATTATCTTGTGCAGAATTGGGTGTTACAGTTCACGGTCCACATCTTCGCTATCCGGCAACTTATTCTTCAGCGTAGCAGAGCACCCATCTTTCAGGGCCTGGACATTTTGGTAGTCGCTGTGGCTATCGCTATGATATAGCTAGCTCACGCAATCAAAGCAAGCTTCGATATGATTCTCTTTTGGGTCAATAATTAATGCAAGATTAATAATTTTATATAAATAAAGTTTTTTGGTGCTTATTTGTAAATAATAAACATTATCAATTTGCTTACTTTCCTTCAACAGCTCGAAGAGTTATATAAAGGCGACGCTCTGGATCACCTAAGGTTCCTTAACTACCATGCCAATCGTTCAATTTGCGCCGTTTTCTTCACTAATCCAACCATCCTTTTGGCACGAGCTTACGAATCTCAAGATTGACGTCCTTCGCCTTTCTGATGAGGCATTACCAATATCCGGATCATATTCAACTGGGAAATCTGTGAAAGATCGCGAAACGGGACAGGAGATCGCGCTGGGATGCAATTTGAGCATAGGCTCAGAGTCTTTTGATAAGGGTTTCAAGTACGACTGATCGTGTTGCGCGTTTTATCTTTAACTTATAGTTCATAGACCATCTCAAGGATCAATCGCAGTTTTGGGAACGTTGAAGAACTATAATACCATAGATGAGTTCAAAGCGGCAGACAAGACAGTACTGTTTAATCGGGAAGCGGAAAGGGTGAGAGCAATGGTGTAAATCGTTTCGAACATGGGCTAACACTAGCTAGATATGGGAACACACTTTGAAGACACGCGATACATCCCTGCTCACCCAATTTCTCCTCATCACGTTCGCTGATCTCAAGAAATATAAATATTACTATTGGTTCGCATTTCCCGCATTTGTGTCAAAGCCGGCTTGGGAAATCGCGGAAGACGGCTGGAAGGATGCTTCTAGTGAATTTTCTTCTGACGCAGTGAGTTATCACCGTGTCGCCATCTATACTTACATCCTAAACTGTCTAATTACAGCTCATTTCTATTCACAGTCATTTACGCGCCCACCCTGCCCCCCTTCCTTTCTTCTTAGTACGCTCCGATGCTACTGGAACGACAATATCTCCTGTAGAAGCCTATTCCACCTTCTTTGAAACAACCCCTTCATCATCAGTAAGCATATATATGTGTGTTTAAAATATCTATCCACTGAATACCTTGAAGCAAACAATCGCTTTCGTGGATCCCTCTGCAAACCCCGCCAACCCAGGGTGGCCGCTTCGAAACCTCCTCGCATACCTCAGGGTGCTATACCCCAACAGTACCTCCTCTGTTCGTGTTCTTTGCTGGCGTGATACAGATATTCAGACGACCTGGAAAAGTCGCTTCGGTGTTGTCGAAATTTCTGCAGCCGCGTCGGAGACAAGTTCGCGACCGGCTGCCGTTGGATGGGAGAAGAATCCTCAGGGAAAGCTAGGCCCTCGCGTAGCAGATCTGGCACCAATGATGGACCCCGAAAGGTCGGTGTTACACTTTCTGATTATAGCCACACAATCAATTTACTCTGTGGCAGGTTGGCGAATCAGGCAGTAGACCTTAATCTTAAGCTTATGCGATGGCGGATTCTACCCTCGCTTGATCTCGAGAAGATTTCGACCACCAAATGCCTGCTTCTCGGTGCAGGTACTTTAGGTTGTTATGTTGCCCGGACACTGATGGTCTGTAAGAACCCATGATTGTATGTAGTAGGTGCTGATAAAACATGCACAGGGCTGGGGCGTACGAACAATAACTTTTATTGATTCTTCGCGCGTCTCGTTTTCCAACCCAGTCCGCCAACCCTTGTTCGAGTTCGAAGATTGCTTAAATGGTGGGAAACCTAAGGCTGAGTGTGCTGCGGCGAGACTAAAGAAGATCTACCCGGGGATTGTAAGTTTTCTTCTGTAGAGACCCACAAAAGCTTACTTTGTTTAGAACTCCTCTGGACACATGTTGTCGATCCCAATGCCGGGGCACCCCATCCCACCTGCTTCTGTCGAACAAACCAAAGCAGACGTACAGAAATTGGAGGCTCTAATCGCCGATCACGACGCGGTGTTCCTTCTAATGGATTCAAGGGAAAGTCGGTGGTTGCCGACCGTCATCGGGGCGGCAAAGGGAAAGGTTTGCTTTTTTCGGTCCTTCTACCCTCCCGACTGGTGTCTGAGCTAAACTAGATTGTCATTAATGCGGCCTTGGGCTTTGACACCTTCCTTGTAATGCGTCATGGCACACGCGCGACATCTACCCCACCGAATGGAAAGGCCAATCCGAGACTCGGATGTTATTATTGTAATGACATCGTTGCTCCCTCAGATGTGGGTATCTCCCTTTCAATTGGATGTGAGATATAAATCTTGACTGATAGCATAGTCGCTGACTGATCGAACACTTGACCAAATGTGTACGGTGACGCGGCCAGGACTTGCACCCGTAGCTGCATCGACGGCTGTCGAGCTGCTTGCATCGCTCCTACAACATCCTGATGGGTAAAAATTTTATCGCGTCATCCTTCTCATGATTCCTTACCGATTGACAGCGTGCACGCTGCTGCCCCACCACCATTGCAGAACGCTGATAGGGGTGGACAGCAGGGGGACAACGAGAATGAAGGTGTCCTAGGGATGGTACCTCACCAACTCCGCGGATTCCTCGCACAGTTCCGAAATATGCACATCGTAGGGGCAGCTTATGATAGATGCACTGGGTGTAGCGAGACAGTAAGTCACAATTAGCGTTGTATTTATGTTATGGTTTTGAGGCGTTAATACAGGTTTTGAAATCTTACGAGAATGACGGCTTCGAAATGATGCTGAAAGCATTCAATGACCAGGAGTTCTTGCCTGCGCTGACTGGGCTAGACAAGCTCTATGATGAGGGTGAGGCTGCATTGGAAAGTGTAGATTGGGACGAGGAGGACGAAGCTGATGACTTCTGACAAGCGACATGATCTATTGTATGACTAACAAACCCTTTAACACCTATGGCCGTGTTCTCCTAAATTTGAGCAGTTGCAACCCTTGGGTATATCTTGTTATATCGAGCAATCCCGATTCTCGGTGATGGCCGAACTACCAAATAACCCTTTCCAAGTAACCTGATCATTGGCTAGCCACCTGCTGATATTTCTCCTGATTCATTCACACATAGAATCGAACTAGTCCGCCGACGAAGCCGGTGGCGAAGGAATTTTACGGATTCAAATATACGCCCTCGTATGGGAAGTGTGTTGCCGCCTAATCGTCTTGGTCGGGTATGGCCAGGCCAAAGGGCAAGGACAATAGGGACTAACACATTTTATTTACTAGACACCCTACCATCACTCCCCTCATACCCCGGTCTACGCCGCCCCCTTTTAGACCCAGAGCTACTCCCCCTGCTATCAGAGGGATGATAATGCCCTCAATCAATGCCTGGAATACTTCGTTATTTTTTCCTGCCCCGAGCTTGAGAGTAGGTCTCAGTTTTAACCTGCAAATATCGCTCAAAAGTCACCTTAGACAGAGACTTCAGGCCTCGCGTTTTTCCGAGTTTTACTGACGATGCACACAACTCGAATGTTCTATGATAGCTGACCCATCTATGGAGGGGGGCAGGGGGCTGAGACATTCTGGGGCTACGATCAGAGATCATAACACGAGGGTAAGTAGTTATTCAACCGTTACCAAAGAGATCAGGAGTAATCCATCTTAAAATATGACCCCTCATGCTGTGATACGCTCAATTTCAAGACCCGACCAAGCATCCCTTCCGCATTACACAGTTATAAGACAGGGTTTTAATTAAGTTTCAGCCCCAGTAATATGCCTGGGTCGTCCATAATACAATTGGTAACAAATGCGTAAGCGGAATTGTTACCTTAATTGTCACACCTAGTCAATAATCCTCTTCCATGTTTCGTGTACAGAACAGGCACTATGGTAAGTATATTTCATGTTTCACCTCCTGAAGCCCATATTGAATACATCGGACCTAGTTGCTCGGTACTTTGATCAATTTTGGACTTCACGGATTTCTTTGCGTACAAGTCTGTAAGTACCGGCTCTTTCTAATCTTTTTGAGCGTATCAACCCTCTTTCGGAATAGGTACATACTATATGACATTTCCAAATGATCGAGTTGTTCTCAAAATCCTCGTTTACGGCTGCTTCATTATTGAAACACTTCAAACCATACTGTTGGCACTAGATGGATTTGATGCGATTGTTACACATAAGGGTGACATCCTCTCTCTCGACCGGGCTCGGTTATGTTGGCTTTCAACTACTGTACTTAGCGGAATCGGTATAGTCTCGTTGTATACACATCAGGAATCCTTGCAGCCTCACCAACTCTAAACCTTCACTTCTAGTAACTACTATAGGTCAACTATTGTATGCACACCGCCTGCGAGTTATGTACAACTCTTGGCCCATTCCTATATCCATTGCTATCGTAAGTTCCTTACTATAAAACTTCCCGTGTGCTGAAAAATGAGGAAAACATAGCTGTCTATGTGTGCAGGTGTTACCCAAATGACTATAGGGGCGCAAATTCATTCGTCTGGAAGAATTAGTTCACTATTCACGGATAGTTTTAGAAGCTCTCTGGTGAGATTGATCTATTATTTTTGAACGGCCGAACTCACCCTTTCTTTGGTTAAAGGTATTTTTCATAGCGAATATGCTCTGCGACATTGAGATAACAATTTGCATCATTTACTACGTAACTACGTTTCAGTCCCTCTTGTGAAGCGTCCTCATTATCCCAAAGTTGCTGCGCCATCGCCCGATTTCTAACTCTCGTCTTCATTACCAGGTCAGACACCTGATTAGACTCATTATCGAAACTGGAAGTCTTATAGGTTCGTCTTTTACTTGATATCAAATCCAAATGTAACCTTACGAGCCCAACAGCAACCACTCTAATCGTCTGCTCCATCCTCTTCATTTCTTTCAAGAACTCATTCTATTTCATTGTTCCATACCTAACGATATCGAAACTTTATTCAAATACCCTGGTACTTATGTTGAACAACCGCGTCGCCATTCCTGGTGGACGCAACGACATAAAGTCTGACAATACCATTATTTCGTGGTGGGGCCCAAATTCGGCGGTGACTTCAAGTATACACGCGGGGCCCCATGGAGAAGGCCAAAGGCCTAGTTCAACAAATATCGGCGAGGTCGTCCGCGGAGGGTGTAGAGCAGAAACGGATCATCGTGAAGTTATCGACATTACTCCACTGCCCGCTTGCACCGGCACTTCGTGTTGATGGCCTATACAGTCGGGAATTGTACCAAAGTGGGTCATGTCATATTAGTATTATACTACACAAGAATACCGAACACTGAATTACGCTACAAGTTATAGTCGATAGGTTCGCTCCAGGGGAGATCATAGCAGGGGTCTGGTCTACATAGAGGGTATTATTTTAATTTTAATTTGTCTAAGGCCGGGTATTGCTTGATCATCACAATCTCAAAGTTTCAAGAAGCTAGCGGAAAGAACGGCCGTAACGCGTTCACTGTTAGTCCGCTGTGGCATTGAAAAAAGTATTTTATCGCTCTTGCTGGAGAGTCAAAATTTCTTGGCCAACGCTGTTAACCTGGAGGCAAACAGGGCAGCTTGAAATCCGGCTCTGAAAGCACAGAGCCCTCGGAAGGTTAGTGATAGTTATTTGACTACATAGGATTATCGTGCTTACCTACACAAAACGCATTTTCTGCATCCTTCCAATCTTTTTAAGCTTTTTGGAATAAAATGATGAATCTTTAGCTTTGGATATTCTCCCGTGAAGCCCCGACCTGTGGAGGGAAGGGGGGATCGAAGGGGAAGGTGTATTAAGGTGTCGCCTCAGGCCTCAATGGTGAACGCTATTCCTGGGGCTCCCTCCATCCCGTAATCCGTGGTTCCTTTCGTATCGGAAACGCGCGTATTGCGGCCCCGTTGCTTATATATAGCAGAGATTCTTACAAGTAGCGATGAAATTAGAGGCATTCTAGTTCCGTCATGCCAACTTTATTGATACTTCGCCTCCGAGGAGTATAAATTCCGAGAGGGGTTCATACTGGATCCATCTCATTCAGCTACGAGACTATACAGTGTAGATATCATTTTCCACGTCTACTAGATTTGAATACTTATCCTAACCTTTCTCATCCCAGGTGTTCCGAGTATGTGGGTGAGTGGGATAGATCTGTTGTAATAAAGCAGTGTATAAAAAAATGGGTAAGTGTAAGATGGTATTGGTGTGGTGGTGATGAATCAGCTGCTGACTTTGAAATGATCAGCACTGATGATCATACGAACACAGCTGTTTGTAAAGATTTCGGTCCGTGAGACCCGTTTATGTTTTCATTTACCTCAATTTGGGCAGGGTTGCTGCCCAAAGTGCGCATGATTATGTATTAGACGAATACTCACGGTAGCCTGACAGGTTTCGGCCTACGCAAACAAACCAACTTTTCGAGAGGAAAGGGGAAACTTTGAAGGATGATTATTATCATCCCGACCTCCGACCCGCTAAGCATTTCCCTTCAGAAGGCCCCTCGAATGGAAGTTTCGGAGACGGATCGCGAAATCTAGATCATCAACATCAAAAAAACTTCCATGCAAATCAAATGTATGCGATCACACAATATGTCAATATAAACATTAACGAACTCAACGTTGAAGGGTTTTCGCAGAGGTATTATAAGAAAATATCAATGATCAAACAGCGGACCGAGAGGAAGACATCTCCCCCTTTCAATTCAACGGGATTAGAAGCATTGATTGTTGTACGCGCGTAGCACCCGCCTTTGAGGATCTCGGGGATTTTGTATCTCCACATCCAGATCCTAGGAAAGGTTCTCCGAGTCACATTTTTGAAGACCAACTGACGTGAAAATTTAGCCTCACCGCCCCAATGCAACAATTCCGCAAATTTCGCATGTTTTATGGCAGCATTCCATACGAGAACATTATTAGTGTCGGGATCGCTATGCACCAATGGCCGCATGCCGACTCAAGACGACATATAATATCAACTCGAAAAACACTTGCGTCAGCTGCTCTCCTATCCTGTTGACTAAGCCTAACCTCTACAGTTAAAAAGGAGGATGCGGCAGAAAAGTTACGAGGGTTGGACGGAAGCAACATGTCAGTGCTCGCCCCTGCGATACAATTCACTACAGGAGTGTGAGTGGCTTTGTTAGATTGACCGACGATTCATAATTTTAATTCCCTTCCCCCCCTACAGAGTCGGTCCAATGGTGATTCTAGGTTTTTTTTTTCTTTGAGGGGACCTACTGAGGACAATGATTCTGCTGTAGCTGCTTGGTACAATGATCAACTTTGGACTTTATGGGATTCTCTGTGTACAAATTCGTGAGTAGTAGGTTCTTTTACTCTCAAAAAAAGAAATTTATCATAACGCAGATACATACTATATGACATTACCCAATGATCGGACTATCCTCAAAATTATTGTTTACGGATGCTTCACGATCGAGACCTGCCAAACTTTATTAATTGGAATAGATGGATATGACCTATTCGTTAGGCACCTGGGTGAGATATCAACTCTCGACAAGCCTCGTCTGTATTGGTTCTCATCAGCTATTCTTGGTGGGATTGGTAAGTCGACACTTGAGCTCCTTGTGATGGTTATTGACTTTGATATCTAGTGGCAACTATCGGTCAATTATTATACTCGTATCGCCTGTGGGTGATTTTGCGGTCTTGGATTGTCCTCATATCTGTCATTATTGTAAGTCCATGATTTTTCGTCTGTTGTGTATTGATGTTTTGATTACAGTTGTCTATATGCGCAAGTGTTATGCAAATTACCACGGGAGTGATGGTCTACTTTTCGGGAAGAATCAGTTCAGTTTTCTCCGAGTGCTTTCTGATTTCCATGGTAAGGACTATTTACCCAATTTTGAATGCTTAGCCATCTTACTACTTGGTATAATAGATATATTTTGCAGTCAACACACTTTGCGATATCGAAATAGCGGGGTTCATTGTTTTTTATGTACAGTAACCCATTCTGGATACTCCCCCTTGCATATGCTTACACCTGCAAAGCTGTCACGTCAACACCCAATCGTCAATAATCGCCTCCGTTATCGAGTCAAGCACCTGATCAAACTTATTATTGAGACCGGTAGTGTCATAGGTCAGTTCAGAACTTGATATAATACTTTATCACATTTACGACTTCATTTTCTGATCAAAATTATAGGCATCACACACATTGTCTGTTTCGTCCTCTATATTTTCTATATGAACACGACGTACTTTATCGTCCCATACATGATGCTTTCAAAGCTTTATTCCAATACTTTGGTGCTCATGTTGAACAACCGGGTCGTAGTCCCCGGGAGTCGTAACGATATGGACACGGACAATTTCGGTATGTCGCTGTGGGGACCCAGTACAGTTCCCCTTTCGCACATACAGTCAACAACGTATCCGGAGGGTTCAAGATCAGGTCTGGATGATATTGGCCTAACTATTCGTCGAAGTCAAGAAATCTTGGATTTGTGAGTATGCCTCCTTGGCCTGACCGGGAATGAGCCTGATGTTGACGTAGGCCTGAGGTGACCGAGGCAGCATCGCAGAGACACGATCGGGACACGTGCTAATCCTGACTGAAAAACGTAGTAGAAAGATATAATACTCATACCGTAATGAATGAGGTTAATCAGAGGCACCGCCCAAGTATGTAGTACCGTAATTGTTTTTAGTGTTGGTTCTTTGGATTAATACCTAGCGATTGTTGCCCCCTGAAACCAGAGAGGCTCCTATGGTCCTAGGAAGTCGCACAAAATCTTACTATGGAATGGGGATTGGGGATGTTGTTAGTAAAAATAAACAAGGGTCCTGGAGCCCTCATACAACCTCTTGGTGGCTGTATGGGTTAAGAACATTATAAATCCCGTATTCCATCCGGAAGTTCTGTTTGCTTGGACTGATGGTGAGAATATTTTTTAGTAGAAAAAAACATCCGTGCTGATGATGTATGCGCTGTTGGTCGTTCATTGTGGTGGCCTATCTCTGGGAACATAGATAGGGCGGCATTGGATTAATGTTTTTGGATCAGATGAGGGTACCAGTGTGATTCACCAGATCGGGACATATCAGGCGAGGCCTTTCGAGGACGAGAGCGATTCAGATTCGTCTTTGGTTTTTGGCTTTGGTAAGATTGCTATTCGGCTTGAAAGGCCTGAAGTTAGTGAAAGGAGCCTTGAATTGGTTGGATACTGAGTGTTATAACAACCTTGAGTCCGGGCCCCGGTTCGGTTGTCATACATCCAAGGGGCACAAACCAGGCTTGGCTCGAGGTTACGCGGAAAGTGCTCTCGTGGAGCCAATCAGGTACAAGTACCGTGACATGCGGACCACGCGTTCGAAAACCAACTAGACCTTACGTAAGTCCTCGCCTCCTGTTTGACAGTGGGCGGCCTAACTGTCAGCAAATTAAGGAAATTTTAAGCCAATTGGACAGTGGATGAAGCTTAGGAAAAGCATGAGTTTTAGAGACTTGATACAGCAATGTAGGTCCCTTGGCGGCCCGAACATCGGAAGGAAAAAAGATCGAATTCGCGGATTCGGCCCCACGCTAATTTGATCCGTTGACGCGTCCATGCTACCACCTGACCTAAATGTGGTTAGCCGACGGCGTCAGGGGGGTCTAGTTATAGGCAATCGGTATAAAGTTTACGGCAAGCAATTTTCTTATCCGGTTTTCCTTTATCCTCCCCACATTCTTTTTTTTTTCTTTCTTTCCTCATTGTCCTTCAATCACCATGCGCCTCTCAGCACTCGTTACTGTCGCACTCGCCGCCGTTGCGCTCACAAGCCCGCTACAAAAACGCGCAAAAGCCCAGGTTGTCACGAAGTGCACTGTGCCGAACACTGCTGCGCTTACTTTTGTGAGTGCCGTTTTATCTCGGGTGTTCTTTCCGCTAAAGATTAGTTGGGCAATTTAGGACGATGGACCCTTCGTCTATTTGTGGGTCTCGGAGGGTCTATGGGTGTGAAGGTCGTGCTGATCGTTTTTGATCCTAGGTACGATGTGAGCAAAGCTTTGGTCGCTGCTGGTGCAAAGGGAACTTTCTTCTTTAGTGCGTATATATAACCTCGCCTCACCTTTTTGCCTCTCTAATGCATTGATTCTAGATGGTGACAACTGTAGGTGGCTGGATCTGATGACGCCAGACGAGCACTGACATGTCCCAACCAGATGGTGGATGCATCTACAATGAAGACCAAGCCAAACGGGTCAAGTATGCCTACGACAAAGGCCACCAAATTGCCTCACATACCTGGAGCCATGCGCACCTTAACAACCTGACATGGGACCAGCGTAAGCCAAGCCCAGCCCTTCTCTAACCCAAAGTGTGACCCTAAATCTTATCTCAGTCCATCATGAGTTCTGGCTCGTCGAACGTACGCCTTTCACAATCCGTTTCCCTCCTAGTTGTCAATACTGATTACCTTGTAGAGGCCTTCCAGAAGATTGCCGGAGTAACCCCCGCATTCATGCGTCCACGTGCGCCAACTATTTCATCCTATTCGCTATCCTCAGCTGATACAGAGCGCAGCTTACGGTGAATACAATGATCTCGTGTTGGAGGTTGCCGGAAACCGTGGGCAGACCGTCGCCATCTGGGACTTTGAGTGCGTTCCACTCTCCGTACCGACTTACTGCATATATTGACCTTGTTTACCCAGTTCCCGTGACTCTGCAGGTGCCACTGCTGCACAAAGCAATAAACTCTATGACGACCTCGCCAAAGCGCACCCCAGCACCATCCTCGCCCTCAACCACGACGTCTACCGTGACTATCCATTTCCCTCTCCACATCGTTGACATATACTGATCTCTTCCCCTCATCATCTATAGAACAAACCGCGTTAGTTTTTCTTCCATTTTTACTGATGTCTATATCGACGCTGATGCTGACTATCCCCATAGACAAGTCGTCGTGCCCCATGCCATCGCCACGCTTCAAAAAGCCGGGTACAAGCTCGTTACCCTCGCAGAATGCCTGGGTCGCCCCGCCTACCAAAGTGTTGGCGCCCCTGCCGTGCGCGACGTGAGTCACACTATCCTCTTTAGAGGATAATGATACTGTTACTAACCGCCCGCGCGCATATAGGACTCCTGGAAGTGCTAATCTACATAAGCCTTCTCTTACTACATGATTGCTATATCGCTTTATTGAAGAGCTTTTGGACACTGAATCGGACTCGGACCTTTACTAAGATTCTACACCTACTAATTCTTGGACATCTACTTGCCACTACCGACTAGCTACTAGCTATCCTCTCGACAAATCTGCCTACCTAACCGGACACTCCACTCTTTTTTGACGACCTGGCTCGCCTAGTTACACTCACGTACATACCTAGCATTATTATACATCTATGCTTGTGTAGACTGCTCACTATGGAAGGTTAGTAATGGACTGACGGGTAAATTTAAATACTGTGCTCTACTTAACACGTGACCCCCTGGATCTAGAATCTTGGGTTCGGATATGCCCGTGATACAAACAGGATCGAGTTGAATAACCGCGAACTCGCACTTTGCAGTCACGAACTTGGACAGGCCTCTCAGTCATTTTACGTCCTTGGCCTCGTTTTCACCCCTCGAGCTCGGAACCAAGTCCGAACATTACATACTCGCAATACGAAGGCCCGAGTGTGGGATCAAGAAAAGCGGGATCTCTCCAATCCCACGTCAATCCATTCTGCCTCGGTGACATTTCTGACGAGTCGCAGAGCACAGATTCATCAGGGTAAAGACGATAACTCTCAAGGTCCCCACCATCGATGATGGCTAACCCCTTATGCTACCCGACCTAGATAACTCGGTAGTGGTAATGACACCCCCAATATCGAAATCAGTCCTCCCCTGTACATCGATCCTCCCACGTTGTGCCAATCGACAGACTGCACCCTGCGAACCATCGAGTATAAGTAGGCACTACGTTTTGACCGCCGCCGCGTACCGAACGACTCCAAGTCTGATTATACCTCATGGCCAGCCTCCAACATGATCCACCTCAGCTGGGATCCGTTCTAAGTAAAGCGTACTGGAGAACGCCTGTTGGCCAGATTCTGCTCATTTCTGTGGTATGTTTCTGTTGTCCGGGTGGGTGTTTAACGTTCAACCCTTATCCTACCCGGACTTCATGCCTCGTTTTTTTTTTTAGGAATGTATAATGCTATTACTGGGATTGGAGGGTCGGGACAGCTAGATAGTACTGTGGCTGCGAATGCCACCGTCGCGTTGTTTGTAGCCTCGGCAGCGTCCGCACTTACGGTCGTTCCACCCGTCTTTGATGTGCGTGGAGCTTGTAATCCAGGGAATCAGGCTGACGGAAAATGTCGGGCTTCTAGATGATAGGGCTCAGGGCTTGCCTCCTTATAGGTAAAAAATTATATTTCTCCAATAGGTCGAGATGCTGTTCCTGATGGGATGTATGTAGGTGGTTGGACGTACCCGCTCTATGCTGGTTCTTTGCTTTGTTATAACCACACACAAAACTCGGCATTTGTTATCGCCAGCGGAGCGATCCTTGGAGTAGGGGCTTCGTTTTTGTGGGTTGCTCAAGGTGCTGTGAGTATACGAGTCTTCGAGTGTTTACTTGGATTCTCATATTTTTATGGTATAGATTATGGTTTCGTACCCTCTTCCTGACCAGAAGGGCAGGGCGATCGCATTATTCTGGGTAAATTGAGTCTTTGCATATTCATATGCGCACGGAGCTTACTTCTACTCAGATGATATTTAATCTTGGGGGAGGAATCGGATCTTTCATTTCGTTTGGACTCAACTTCCACTCAGACAGCGGTACAGTTACCGATGGTACATGTACGTTTCGATTTCAATCAGAGATTCTTTTTATGAAAAAAGCCATACCTTATAAATTGATTCCCTTAGATGGCGCATTTATGGCAATTATGTGTGAGTATTTCATATCAGTCCATCCCTCCTGGGTGTTCGAATAAACCGTTTGGATAGTTTTTGGGTGGATTCTTTGCGCCTTTGCGTCACCACCTCATAAGGTATTGCGCTCAGACGGAACATATGCTGCCCCACCTCCTTCTAGGGTCTCGAGTAGTCTTAAAACATCGATCAAGCGCGAATACAGAAATTTTTTCACCGCACTGACGAACTGGAAAATCTTACTTCTCATACCGGCATTCTTCACGACGAACTTTTATTATTCGTATCAGCAAAACACTGTGAATGGTATATTTTTCTTTCCGCTGGTATTTTTCGCGTTCTCATGAGGATGCTCGTCACAACCAGGTGCAACTTTTACTCTGCGTACGCGCTCTATCAACGGGGCGATGTACTGGATTGCTCGGGTGGTAAATTATCTACGATTTTTTTGATTTCTGAACATCTATTTGAATATTGAGCATTTGCAGATTGGGAGTCCTATCATAGGTTTTCTTCTTGACCTCAAAGTCCTTTCGCGGCCCCAACGGGCCCGCTTGGGCTACGTTTTCATTTTTATTACTGGCTTTGTTATATGGGGTGGTTTGTAAAGATTAGCGAGTCCAGGTCATGCACTGATTTGATCCTTCAAGGTGGCCTTGCTTTCCAGCTCTGGGAAGACAGTACAGGAATGAAGCAGTGGCTTGATTTCTCGGATGCTAGGACGTTTATTGGTCCGTTCTGGTTGTAAGCTGTTCTCTCATTTAACTTTTTTTTTTTTTCGAAAATACTAACCATAAACCTAGGTATTTTTTCTTTGGGGCGTTTGATGCTTTCTGGCAGGTATGATTTGGCCCCGCCCATTACGTTAATTGTACATTCTCACTGTCTTTTAGTCCTATTGCTACTGGCTCATGGGAGCTCTCGCTGGTTCCCCCCAGGAGACGGCAAGATTTGTCGGATGTATGGGCATTGTTTGTGGTCTCTGCGCTCTGGATTTTCTCACCTTTTTTTTTTAGTGTTCAAGACTGCACAAGCCGTAGGTGGTGCTGTGGCGTGGCGCATAAACGCCCTCGCATGTACGTTTTCATTTACCCGTCACCCTCCCAACATATTTACCGTATTTTTAGATCCAGCGTTGGTTGAGTTGATTATAAACTGGGCCCTGTTAGGTGGGGCACTCCTGGCCGCCATACCAACTGTGCTATCCATTACACCCTCAACGGCACCTGGGACTGAGACTCAGATCGTTGATGATAAATCGCCACTCGACATGACCGAGTTTGAGAAAAAGGGTGTTTAGGAGTTTTGAGTCTGGTGTGGTACATATGAATTTACATTGTCATCATTTTTAATACATACGCAGTATTAACATATTGTGCCATCTAGAGTATACGCATTTTACAGATTTTCGCTCGAACACTGAGTCTTATTGTCCCCATGTGTTATGCTGCACCTTGTGTCACGCATCCTGCATCCTTAGCCCTTGTACTTGTCCCTACCTTCACCACTTGTCTCATGTCTTAAAGTTCATATCACCCACCCTCATCCCAAATCAACAACATAACTCTGTCTTGGAAAACCAGCCTTGTCTGAAAGGATGCTTCACCAAAAAAGCATTCACAATGACAAACCTGCCATCCCTTCCTCTGGCACCACCACCATTGCCTGTGTGTAAGAGCAACCTTATGTTATGGCTGTTGGGCCTTGTAAGGGGAATGCCCATTTTTGATGTCACACTTTGACATTGTATAACATTGTAATTGCAGATCAGAGATCATGATTGCAAGATGAGATTGTGATCAAGCCACTGATTACACGTCCTATGCTGACAATCACAAATCAAAGTCACAGATTTCAAATCAGAACTGCCAGACAAAGCCTATGCCTCATATTGAAGATCACACATTGCAAACCCAGACATTGTCCAATATATGCCACACTTGTTGAAATAATGTATGACCACTATGAAAACATACCTATTGTATCAACAACCCTACTTGGGTGGAGTGGGCCAACATGTTGTGTGGCAGTGACTCATCCTTCAGTTCAACTGCATTGTTGACTACTTACATATATTTCATTTTGCTTGTATCACATTATTTATATTTGAGAATATACAGCTAGAACCAAATCCTTGCCCTGACATTCCTTTAATTCTTCATTACTCATATCCTGTAAGGTACCATCTTCTATACATGTCTCTTTGGTCAACATGCCATCATGGTACCAGATCTGGCCTTTTCTTGAAATTATTCTAGAAGTAAAGTGGTTGTCCCCATGATATATGATCCCTCTTAAATAAAGTGAAGTTGACTTTCCATTTACCACAAACTTAATCTGGTGACTTGTCTCTATGTTAGTGTGTGGATATTCTAGTACAAGAGTTTTGGGTATAAGATTATACTTTGTTTGCTTTACCATTGGACTTAGACACTCCTGGAAAGTTTGTCCCATTGGATATTCAAATGGATCTATCCAATCTTGTGTAGAAGATGCAGTTGATATATTGGTAGTATGGACAGAATATGCATGTATTTCATCCACTTCCATCTCCCCATAATT